>JABCMJ010002806.1:0-46349 GCA_014822125.1 Arbutus unedo
ATAGGTAAAATGAAGAGTATTGTTGGAGTGTTGAAAAAAAAAAAGTAACTACCTAAAATGATATTGTAGAATGTTCACTAGGTAATTTATCTAGCAATTGCTGCACATGCTCTAAGAAGACTAAAACATATATGCGGTTGTAAAATCCAAGTACAGGATTTATTGCCTACTCTCATACCATGTTAAATTGTTAATTTCCAACTTTTCTAAATGCTTAAGGTGTTCGAAGCGGGAATTGCAGTATTATTTACATCCTCAACAGTGTCTTCCTTCCACTTGTACAAAACCAAACAAAAAAGAATGCTTTAGCCACCAACCAAGAAATATATATTGACAAGATTCTAAACCAAATGCTCATTCACAGGACTGAGCCAGTATGACTACGACCACAGGAAAAAACAGGCTTTAATTTTCTCACCACCCAAAAGCTTTGATTGATTCGTCTAATCTGCAGACATTAGGTTGAAAAATTCAATGGCATATCAACTTAACTCTATAACAAAAGTAGACTTAGTTAGTAACAAGGATGTTGCAAGATAGAAAAGGTCCCCTTCTAGTCATTAGATGGAAGGAGTGATGCTCTGCGCATACTTGGATCAACTTCTTTGTACAAAGATTTAAGTAAGGGTGCTGCAAGAAAGAAAAGGTCCCCTTTTGGTCATCAGATGGAAGGGACGATGCTCTACACAGTACTTGGCTCAACCTCTTTGTACAAGATTTAGTCAATTGGTGGATTGATGATGGGTAATTGACTAGAGATGCAGAACGGCAGCGATTTGAGAAAATGGAGTGGGGAAAGGGGGCAACTTGTGCCAAAAGTTAGGTACATTCAGGTCATATCTTTCCTATATATAAATCTGTGTTGGAATATGAAATGTTAGAATATGGCATGATTTGATATTCTTTTTCTTATTATCTTTATTTGTTTCCTATATTGTCATTATTTGTTTCCATTACGTAGCTCTTGTAAACCCTATTTAACCTAAAGGGATCTTAATAATAAAATAAGCTTTCTACCTCTTCATTCATCTTGGTATCAGAGTCAAACACAAAACCCTAAAATGAAACCCTAGCCACTGCTGCTACCATCTCCTTCTACCGCCGTCGCCGCCCTTTCCCTCCTCCAAGGCCGCTGCTTCTCTCTCTCTAGGCAATTCTAGGAAAGTCTGTCGTCTTCGTCGTTCTCTCTATGGCCTTAAACAATCCTCGCGGGCATGATCTGAATGCTTTGTTACTATTATGCACCAAGTGGGCTTCCATCAGAGTTCGGCTGATCATACCCTTTTCTTACGTCATACTCAGGGCAAGACTGTTACTCTTAGTGTCTATGTTGACGCTATTATCCTCACTAGTGATGACTTTGCGGGCATTACTGCTATGGAGGCATACTTGGGCCGTCAGTTTGAGATCAAGGACCTTGGTCCTCTTCCGTATTTTTTGAGTATTGAGGTTACACGTTCTTCTGCTAGTATATTTATCTCCCAGGCCAAGTATATTCTTGATCTTCTTACCGAGGCAGGTCAACTAGCTTGTCATCCTACTGATACTCCAATAGGGCAGAATCACCGGCTGGGTGATTCTAAGGGGGAGCGTTTAGCTGATATTTGACAGTATCAGCACTTGGTTAGGAAATTGATCTAGGAAATTGATCTATCTGTTTATGACGCGTCCTGACATTGCCTATTCGGTAAGTGTTTTCAATCAATTCATGAATTCACCCCGCACCCCCAATCTTGCAGCTGTATACAGTATTCTTCAATATCTCAAAGGATGTTCGAGTAGGGGTATTATGTTTGCAAATCATGGGCACCTTCGTATTGAGGCATGGACTGATGCTAATTATGCTGACTTTATCAGTGACAAGCGGTCGATATCTGGTTACTGTACGAAACTGGGTGAAAATCTGGTTACTTGAAGGAGTAAGAAGTAAGATGTTGTCTCCCGCTCTAGTGTAGAGTTTGAGTATCGAGCTATGGCTCTTGGTGTTTGTGAGTTGTTATGGCTCAAGAAGTTGATGACTGACTTATGTCTTCCTGTTTCTATCCCGGTGTCAGTATATTGTGACAATAAATCAGCAATCAGTATCGCAGCGAACCCGGTTCAACATTACAAAACAAAGCACATTGAGATTGATCGTCATTTTATATAAGAGAAAATTTTGTCAGGACAGCTTTGCATTACGTTTGTCCATTTGTTACAGCAGCTGGCTAACATTCTTACTAAAGGTGTTAGCAAGACCACATTTGAAGAGCTACTATCCAAGTTGGGCGTTTTAAATATTCGTGCACCAACTTGAAGGGGAGTATTGGAATATGGAATGTTAGAATAGGGCATGAATTGATATTCCTTTTATAATTATCTTTATTTGTTTCCTTTATTGTAATTATTTGTTTCCATTACGCAGCTCTTGTAAACCCTATTTAACCTAAACGGATCTTAATAATAAAATAAATTTTCTACCTTTTCATTCATCTATATGCAACTCCAATGCTTAAGCATCTTGTTTTACATGTAAGATTGGAACACCAAGAATGTATAGAACAACAAACACACAAATCTTTAGAAAGTTGAGAAATCCTTCCAGACTAGGGAAATGAATAAGGAAAAACAAATTCCGCTCCGCAAAATAAAAAAAAATGAATCTGTAACAGCTTTTACATATGCAGTTTAGTATCAACATATAGACAACCTTTTAGAACATAATATAAACATGTGACTGGCGCCTTGTAACAGAATTTCATGCTATTTCATATCTTAATTTCATTGTGCAAAAATTATACATGCCATCCATTGTATGCTTGCTTCAGTCATCTAGAAGAAACCAAAGAACTGGAATAATCAGATAGGGAAATAAGGTGAGACTGACCCAAAATTCCACTCTGCACAGACGTATGGACCTATTCGAAGATGAAGATATAGTCCACTAGATCCCACTAGCTTCGCAAACTTGACGATATTATATCTACCTTCAAAATTATACTGAGAAGACAAGTGAAAAATAAGATAATTAATTTAGCAAAGCAAATCGAATTTTGTTCCAGCCAAACATTGGAGGCGATTACCTCAAGAGTAGGCTCGCAAAACAATTACCACACCTGTCCTCTGATTGGCTCATGTCCACTCCAAAATGCATAAGTTTGGATGACATCTACCCCACATTCCTTGCTCTTAGCAATCAAATCAAGCCACATCTGACATCATTTGCAATATAAAAATTAGGCATTCTAATGAATTGCAACCAAAAATGAAGAAGAGACCTTCACGAACCTCTAGGAAAGCACTATATTTTCCATGAAGAAAACAAAAGGCACGGAGCAGAATAGAGGAACCACAATAAGATGGCATAGTGCCATTCGCATGAAAATGATCACTTCCAGATGAGATTAGCAGATGCTAAGGGCGAAGCAAATACTGAATAATACAAAGACAACCTCATGCAGCAGCTGGATTAGTTAGTACTAATCTTCCTCAGACATGTTAATCTTTGCCATAATTCATGAACTTGGGGGCGGAGTAGGTTAAGCACCTTGTCCTTAGGGTGGGGGGTGTGAGGTAGATGAAATCAAGATCAGCACACAAGGTTCTTTCTTTGTACATGATGGATGATTAACGCCTAACTTTTTTTTGGTACTAATGTCACTGCCTTTTTTGTCGTGTTTTCTAGATGTTTTACAAAACTTGCTTCGAATGTTTTGGATTAATCATTTATCTTGGTAAAAGGAATCTAGCAAAAACTTGTGACCAAAAGCCCTGAAAAGTTCACTGAAGACGAAAAAAAATTGAAAAAGACAATGTTCAACTATCTTTAGCACCGTGCTATCTAGACTTTTTTTATCTATATTTTTACACTATCTGATTCTTCTTGTCAAGGCAAATGAGAAAACAAAAAGAAATCGATGAAAACTAAATGAAAAATTGCAAAACGTTAAATGATACAGAGTCTTTAAAAAAAACTCAGCCTAAGTCATTACAAAGGTCACTCTGGGGACTATATAAACTATGTGATATTCAAGTACATAAAGCTTGGAAAGATGCTCTTGCAAAATAAGACAGAAGGCGTTCACAGTATACCTAGGGTGTGCCCTCTCCCTAGGATAACCCCTTACTCTTAAATTAGCGGTCTCAATTTTTAAAGATACTTCTCAACTGGCCCTAAAAAGAACAGCAGTCTCAAATTTAGAGTGAACTTGACTAATTAAAATATATGTTAGGAGCCCAAGTTACATCTTGAAAATTTTTTGCAGGTGCCAACCACACAATCACAATAAAAAAACTATGGCTCACATGCAAGCAAATACTTCCCTGGCTATGCATTTGGTTTATGGATGAGTTCGCATTATAATGAGCACTGGGATATTTAGTGAATTTTGAGAGTAAGGTTGGTGGATATCACTCTGCTAACTCATGGGTGATTCAAATCTCATTATAGTTGTAACTTAAGGGTACTTTTGGTTTGATGTAATGAACATTGGAATGGAATGGTTATTCAAATTGAATGTCTATTCTTGTGTTTGGTTCACCAATAAATAAAGGAATGTTCATTCCAAATAGAATCACTATTCACCTACATAAAGGAATGACAATTCCGTACAAAACATAAGGAATTGCCATTCCATTCCTTTCTAATAATTAATGACACACCAAAATTACTATTGCCAAAATGGAAATACTACTTTCACACCAAAATTTTACTATTGTCACCAAAATGATTACTTTCACACCCAAAATTCACCAATACCAAATCAAAATTACTACTTCCGTACCAATATTTACTAATGCCGCACCAAAATTTGACTCCCACATCAATATTTATTATTGTCATACCAAAGTTACTACTCCCACACCAAAAGTCACGATTGTCACACTTATAGATCTTATAAAAAACAGTACATCAAAACTAAAATAGGAATGAGAATGGTTAGTCCTAAGCACAACCAAACATGGTAAAGGGAATAAATATTCCAATCTCATTCATTCTAATTCCATTCCTATGCTCATTCCATTCCACTGAACCAAATGCGCCCTAAGTTTTTTGAACTGAACCCCTTCAGGTTGCCAAGATATTTATGTTGTAGTGCCAAACCAAGTAGATCAATTGAGTTCAGGGTTGTGGTGATGGTTGTGTTCTCCCTTAATGTATCCTTATCACCGGTAGTGATAAGGGTAAGGTAAGGGATATGGGTCAGTTGAAGCGTGGAATATCAACTTAGGATTGTACGAATGAAGAGATGAAGAAGAAATAAGGGAAGATAAAAGAGTTAACTTGCTCTTGCACATCACATGTCCTGTATGAATACACCAAGATAACTATAGCAAGACCATAGGTAACATAACCACGGAAACAATAACAATTATCACACTTTAACAATGTCCTACTCTCCTATCAAAACTAGATACTAGATCCACTAAAGGCTTAGAATGATTAGAGAAAAAGCTCAAATTTGGAAGAAATGAGACAATCGCCCTTCTCATGATGGTGCATAGATATCATATCCGAACCCATTAAATTTCAAGTACATCACTAACTGGTTTGCTATATCGTAGGTCCAGTATAACATCGGATATAAGAATTTCTATGCTTTTGTCCTTGTACCCATGCTCCGCTTGAACAAACCCATCCTTAGACTATTATTTTCAGGAGGTTTGACACTTGAACATCTGCACCCTATACTCATACCCTACTTGAGGTAACAAAGGGACATTGTCATCATTTCGTTCCAAATTACATCTAAAAAAACTACCATACAAACATGGTTATTCTGTGTATTCTTTGAAATAAAATAAGAGAGGAGAATTGTAGCCTCAATTAACCACCTAACTTCTTTGCAAACCTGATTTGTGATGACTAAATACAAAAGAAACCCTGAGACCGACAAAACGACTAATACACGACTAAATAGAAAGGAAAAATGCATTTCATGCTCTTGAACTCATGATCTGAGCCCAGTGAACATTGAGTGCTTGTCAAGTAAGAAGCAAAACTGGGAGTCTTTCCCAAGAATGCACAGAGCAAAGAAGGAATATTTCTTACTTTCCTAGAGATAAAACAAGTCGCTAAGAAAACACAAAATCTGGATGTAAGCATGCCTAAATAGACAAAAAGAAGGCCGAAAACAATAATAAGCTCAGGAACTACTATCCCACATACGATACATAACCAATCAACCAAATGACTAAGGTAAGTGTAGAGACAAATTGGCTAATTACATGAACAGATGCAATTTTAGGATGAGCTACAATAAGGTAAACCAAACAATTCAAGATAATAAAGTAGGATCATCAGGGAAAACATAAGTAGAAAATAGGAATATATGTTGTCGGATGAGAAGCCTGAAAGAAGAACTTGCAGAAAAATGGTAGTTAATTAGCTAGAGGAGAATGCATGGGACAATTCATCTGAGTACGGTCACAAAGTTGGAGGTGATATCATTGTCGATATTAACATTGGAAATTTACCTAAGTTGGCATTTAGAGAATATGGTGGACACTATAATGGCTCGAGACATCCAGAGGTGGAGGAGGAGAGTGCTTTGGGCAACCTTAAAGAGAGAGAGGGATGGCATTGGAGAGTGGTCAACCAAAGACTAAATATGTACACAACTTGTATTGAATCTCATCTCCTCTATGCATCAATCCTTCTTCTTATATGAGCCTTAGGGAGTAGAAAGCCAGTTGTCGGACTCATCCCATTGGTAGTTATCATGGAGGTTGATGCGGCTTCCTCTATGGGTCTCAACTTCAAGCCTTGGGACTTGTTCATAGGACTAACAGAGACCATGTCCAAATCATACAACCAAGTCACGTGGTCAATACGGTGCGGGCTCCAAGGTGTTAGATGGTAGTTGTGATAAATCATACTACTACTCTCTCAGGTCTGCATAGTCCTCTCACCATAGTCCTCTCACCACAGGTATCCTACAAACCACTTGGGTTTTTGACTCGGGGTCTTCTCATCATATGTCTCCTGACTTTTCTCTTCTTAGTAACTGCATTTCCCCTCTTTTCCCAATTAGTATTGTCACTGCAAATGGATCACCGACACATGTTGTTTCTGTCGGTTCTATTTCATCTCCCTTATTGTCTCTTCCTAATGTCTTTTACATTCCTCACTTGTCTTTAAATCTTATTTCGATAAGTCAATTGTCTGATTCGGGTTTTAACGTTTTGTTCTCTTCTTCTAGTTGTGTTGTGCAAGATCAGGCATCTAATAAGCAGATTGGGACCGGCCGTAGAGTGAGTGACCTCTATACTTTGGAACGTTTGCATATTCCTCTGGAGTATATTCCCACAGCCTCCTCCTCATTTTCTTTAAATGCAAAATCTTCTCCCTTTTACCTTTGGCATTCTAGATTAGGCCACTTGTCTAGTGAGCTTTTGAAACTGTTAGTGCTAGGTTTAGCTCACCATAAACCCTAATGGGCCTAGGTTGTTAGGGCCCATTATGTTAGCCCCATTCACATTAGCTTATTATAAACAAACACCCCACCACTCAATATGAGTGTGAGTTTTCTCCTAACATGGATCAGAGCCGTGTTCAAAAATATAAACCCTAATCCTAGGCTCCTTCGGTGCCGCCGCCACTTTTCCGGCGGGGTTACTTTTCTGCCGCTGCCCCTTTCTGTCACTGCTTCCGACGCAGTCACAGCCGCCGCCGCCGCTTGCTGCAACTCCCTAATTGTTGCAGCCTGCTGCTGCCTACTGCAACTTCTGGTTGTTGTATCCTGCTGTTGCCTACTGTAACTCCCTGGTTGTTGCAGTATGTTCTTCTGATCTGATCATGGTTGCTACTCTGTCACTGTTTTAATCCGTTCTAGAGCGCGTTCTTATGCAGTCATAGGTTGATGGTTGTATTCACTGGGCTTTAGTAGATCTGTTCAGATTGTTGAAAAAGGAGGGGGGGGGGGGGACTCCATCATGTCGACTACCGACGAATCTCCGTCCTCTGTTCCGTCAACCTCACCTGTGGTGCCTTGCGAGACACCCCGGCCTCAGATATTCTCCTCATCCACCCGCTTGGTGGAAATCAAGCTTACTGGCCCATCCACTTATGTTTTATGGCGGAAGAAGGTCCTAAAGGCTCTTCAGGGTATGGATCTGGATTCACACTTGACAGACAGTCCTCCTCCCAAAACTACTCCTACATACCGTTCTTGGCTTCGGGATGATGCCCAACTGTTTACCCAAATTCTAAACTTCATGGATGAGTCTGTTGAGATACTGGTCTCCAATGCCGATACTGTGAGGGAGATTTGGTAGTCCTTGGCCGATACCTATTCCATTGCTAATGATTTATCCCGCCTATTTGATGTGATGAAGGGTTTCTTCCAACTCACGCATGAGGAAAAAACTCTCCAGGAGTACTATGCTGAGTTCAAGACTCTTTCTGATGAGTTTGACCATTTGCTCCCGTTTACTTCCGAACCCATAGTATTTCGTCGTCAGCGCGATCAGATTATGGTGGTTCTCTGTTTAGCCAGTCTTGGTGGTGATTGTGAGGCTGCCAGGTCACAGATACTTGTCGAGGCCGATATTCCATCTCTCTCGGAGGCCTTTCGTCGTGTGAGTAGATCGGTGAGTCACTCTAATGCTCAAGCTTTGCTCCCTGATTGCCTGTTTTTCTTCCCCAGGTGGGGCTCGTGGAGGCCGTCGGGGCCATGGTGGGCATACTGGTGGTCATACTGGATCTCCGGAGACTCGTACCTGTCATCATTTTGGCGTTGTTGGCCACATTCGTCCGCAGTGTCCCCAGTTGGGCTCTAAGCCCTCTTCTATGGCTTATGTTGCTACTGCACCTGCTTCTTCTTCCAAGAGCCACATGGTCCATATGTCTGATGCTGAGTATGACCGGTACACTCAGTCCCCTGTGCTCTCTTCTCTTGCTGTTGGTATATTTATTACAAGTAACTCCACAGCCTGCATGGTTACTCCACGCACGTGGGTTATTGACTCGGGTGCTTCAGATCAAATGACCGGGACTACAGGTACTCTTTCTGAGTATTCTCCTCTTACGGGGACTGGACAGGTTACGATAGCCAATGAATCTTTTCTTGACATTCGAGGTTGTAGAATTGCTACACCCACTGCCTCATCAACCTTGCAATATGTGTTACATACCCCTGTCTCTCCTTTTAATCTACTTTCTATTAGTCGCGTTATTAAAGATTTAATTAAACTGCTCAGTAACGTTTTTTCCTAATCATTGTGTTTTTCAATATCTGGTGACGAAGCAGACTATAAGTAAAGGGAGTCTTACATAGGGTCTTTATGTGCTTGATCAACCGGCTGCCTGCGCCGGGCTCACTTTCTCTGCCTATGATGATGTTCACTGTCGTTTGGGTCATCTCTCTTTAGCTAGTTTAGAGTCTTTATGTCCTGAATTTAATTCTATTTCTCATTTTATCTTGTGAGTCCTGTCATTTAGCCAAACACCACCGTGTGTCTTATCCCATTCGTAATAATAAAAGAAGTTTCATTCATTTTGCTCTTGTTCATATTGATGTGTGGGGACCTATGAAGCACTGGTACTGGTACGGGGTACGGGTAAGGTACGAGTACGGGTACGGAATACGACAAAATCTTAAAAAATAGGGTATACGTACGGCTGGGTACGTCAATGTTATTTTATTTTATTTTTATTATTTTACTATGTTTCATTGTATAAAATAAAATATAAAGTCATTTTACCAACCAAAAGCAACATAAATAAATTAGTGTTTTCAAGTAAACAAACACCATAGTCTATAACCAACAATGCGACATAAATATAATCATCATCCCTCTGCGGAATGATATGGACCAGCGAAGAGAGAGAAAGAACACAACATATGCAGTTAATATTGGAGACCTTCTCCCTTGCCAATGGTCTCTAATGTATTAGAAGAAAAATACAACGCAGAGGGGGGGAGAGAGAGAGAGAGTTCACAGTAGAGGAGCGAGCGAGAGAGAGAGAGAGTTGAACCTAGAGCGAAGTCTAGAACGCTGGACGATCTACTCTGGAACAAAGAAGAAGACTAGAAGACAAAGATCTTATTTAGATTTTAGGGTTTTAAACAATTTACTATTGTAACATTTTACCCCTATAAATATAAATAATTTTCAAAACGACCCACGTACCCATTTTCGTACCCAAGTTCGTACCCATTGCGTACCACTCGCGTACCCAAATAGGCAAACGTACCCGTAGAATTTCGAAGTACCCAGTACAATTTTTGCCGTACTGGAGCCGTCTCCGTACCGTACCGGTACCCGGTACGGGTACGGCGCCATTTTTTAAGTACCCGTGCTTCATAGGTGGGGACCATGTCCCGTTCCTACACCCTTAGGCTACAAATATTTCGTGACATTTGTAGATGACTACTCTCGCTTTACTTACACTTATCTATTACGAGCTCGCTCCGAAATCTTCTCTGTTTGGAGTTCTTTCTTCTCCGAGATTCGCACCCAGTTTGGTCACACTATCTGTGTCCTCCGTAGTGATAATGGTAGGGAATATGTAACCCATTGGTTTCAGGAACATTTGTTGCACCACGGCGTTGTTCACTAGACATCGTGTCCGGACACCCCCCAACAAAACGAGGTTGCCGAACGCAAGAACCATCATCTCCTAAACACTGCTCGTGCTCTTCTATTTCACACGGGGGTTCCCAAACGATTCTAGGGTAATGCCGTTCTCACCGCCTGTTATCTCACCAATCGCTTACCTCCATCTGTCCTTCGTGGTGTCACCCCTCAATCTATCCTCTTCCCTACCCTCACTCCATATAGTCTCCTTCTTCGCCTATTTGGGTGTGTTTGTTATGTTCGTAATACTCGCCCTAATTTGTCCAAATTAGATTTCCGCTCTCTCAAATGTATCTTCCTTGGGTACTCCAAAACACAGAAAGGGTACCTAACTCTGTCGGTATATTACCTCTCAAAATGCCGCTTTGTCGAGACTGAGTTATTGTATCCTCTCCTTAGTGTCTCTGAGTCTTCTTCTCCACCAAATGACTTCATTGTCTCTCTTCCCCTTCTCCCAGCTCTCCCGGTGCCGCTCCCAGCCCAGGCACACCCCCTGTCGACTCCTACTGAGCCAGTCTCTTAGTCACCTGATTCGGCCTCACCCTCTGAGGCTCCCCCTACGCCACCCAGCCACCCCTATCACTCTTGTCGTGATCACCCCTTACATATTACCTCCTACCATTGTTTGGCGGCTCCCATTCGCTCCTTGATTGTTGGCCTAAAGTCTACACCCAAGCCTCGTACCCTTGGGGAGGCTTTGGCCCATGCCGGCAGGCGTGCTGATATGAAGAAGGAAATGCAGGCCTTGATCTTATTGCTCTCCCCCCTGCCAAGAAAGCTATCGGCTACAAATGGGTTTATGCCGTCAAAGTACATCTTGATGGTTCTATTGCTTGGCTTAAGGCCCGCCTTGTGGTCAAGGGTTATGCCCAAACCTATGGTGTCGACTACTTTAAGACCTTCTCCCCCGTGGCCAAAATAACCTCCCTTCGCCTTCTTCTGTCTTTGGCGGTTACTCATTCTTGGTCATTATACCAGCTGGATGTGAAAAATTCTTTTCTTCACGGTGATCTCACGGAGGAGGTCTATCTTGAGCAACTACCCGGATTTATTGCTCAAGGAGGGGAACGCCGTGTCTGTCGGCTTCACCACTCTCTTTATGGGTTAAAGCAGTCTCCAAGGGTCGGGTTTGGTCGTTTTAGTTAGGTGGTAACTAGTTTTGGGCTGATACAGTCTGCGAAGGATCACTTGGTATTCTATTGTCACCTACCTTCTGGATGCATCATGTTGTTTGTATATGTGGATGATGTTGTCATCACGAGTGATGATGCACAGGATATTACTTATCTCAAGCAGTTTCTCAATCAGCATTTTCAAACCAAAGACTTTGAGCAGTTAAAATATTTCCTTGGCGTCGAGGTGCTGCGAGGAAAGAAGGGTATCGTTATCTCTTAACGCAGATGCAGGGCTGTTCCAGGCAAAGGGGCAGATTCACCTATGGATACAGGGGCCAAGTTACTACCAGATACTGGTGATTTATTCCCTAACCCCGATCAGTATAGGCGATTGGTTGGGAAGTTGAATTATCTTACTACAATGACTAGGCCAGACATTGTTTACCCTTTCAGTGTTGTTAGTCAGTTTGCTCAAAATCCACGGGTTCCTCACTGGCACGCAGTCCTACATATCCTCCGGTATTTACAAAGCAATCCAGGAAAAGGCATTCGGTACCATAATCAGGGACACACCCGAATAGAGGGATACACCGATGCTGATTGGGCAGGATGCCCAGTTGATAGGCGGTCCACCTCTGGATTTTCAGTCACCATTAGGAGTAACTTGATCAATTGGAAAAGCAAGAAGCAAGCAGTGGTGGCTCGTTCAAGTGCAGAAGTAAAATATAGCCCTAGCCACTTCTGAGATTTTATGGATTCGGCAGATCCTCTCCGAATTACAAGCAGCAGTGAAAGGACCGACCCAACTATGGTGTGATAATCAGTCTGTCATCCATATTACCACCAATCCTGTGCTCCACGAATGGATGAAGCATATTGAGATCAACTGTTACTTCATCCGAGATGAATACAAGAAAGGCACGATCACTCCTAGTCATGTGCACAATGGTGAACAATTGGTGGACATCTTCACTAAATCATTAGTTGGTAATCGGGTTTTATATATATGTAACAAACTGAGCATGATTGATATATATGCGCTAGTTTAAGGGGGGGTGTTAGTGCTAGGTTTAGCTCACCATAAACCTTAATGGGCCTAGGTTGTTAGGGGCCATTAGGTTAGCCCTATTCACATTACATTATTATAAATAAACACCCCACCACTCAATATGAGTGTGAGTTTTCTCCTAACAGAAACTTTTAGTTAGTCTAATTTTTTTGGACACCATCTCTATTAAGAACATTTCTGAGTGCAGTGGTTGTAAGTTTGCAAAAATATCAGCCTTGCCCTTTAATGAAAGTAATTTTGTTTCTACTTCTTTTCAGATTGTCCACACTGATTTGTGGGGTCCTTCCCCCATTGCCACCAAGGGTGGCTCTATGTATTATGTTTCATTTATTGATGATTATAGTCGGTATACATGGGCTTATTTATTTATACACAAATCAGATATTTTTAAAGTTATTATCGCAATTTTCACAATATGGTGCAAACTCAGTTTTCTACTACAGTCAAAATCTTTCGGTCTGACTTGGGCTGGGAATACTTTTTTTCTGAGTTTACTAACTTTTTAGCAACTCATGGCACTATTCACCAATCTTCCTGTTCTAATACTCCTGCCCAAAATGATCGCGCTGAGCAAAAACATCGTCACCTCTTGGACACTGCTCGATCTCTTCTCCTTTTGTCCTCTGTCCCTTCTGTCTTCTGGGGCAAAGCTGTGCTCACTGCAGCCTATCTCTTGAATCGAATGCCTACCCCTCTTCTCTCCGGTACTTGTCTATGTATCTATGGTCACCTTCCCAACTATTCCCTTCTTTGTGTGTTCGGTTCTACATGATTTGTCCTTCTTCCAAAATGGGACTGCAGTAAACTCAATGCTCGTTCTACCCTTTTTTTTCTTAGGGTATGGTATACACTAGAAATGTTATCATTGCTATGATCCTGTGACTAAAAAGTTATGTGTCCTGCCATGTCACTTTTCTCGAGTGTTTACCATACTTCTCCCTTCCACCCAAACTGACTCTTGTTGCGAAAGACAACTTAGTTCTTCTTGATCCTTTCCTTGCTGATGTCCCCTCAGCTGAATACAGTGCCATTCTGGAAGTTTCTGATCTTCCTCTTAACCCTTCTGCTCCCTCTCCCTCTACTCTCATTCCACCTTATCCTTTAGTCCATTCACATCGTCGTACAACTTCCCTTTCCCCAGCCCAACCTCCTAACTCTCCGGCCCCTCATCTTGCCTCTTCAGATTCTAATCCTTTTGACCGTCGTTATCCCGCTTGCGATCGTCATCCCCCAGTAAGACTTGGTTTTACTAATACTTGTTTCTCTTCTTCCTATCGTTCCTTTCTTTCTCGCATCCATACTTATTTTGAACCCAAGTCATATAAAGAAACTTGTAATGATCCCAATTGGATGCATGCCATGAATAACGAGTTGATTGCTCTTGCCAAAACTCACACTTGGGATTTGGTCTCTCTGTCCGCCAAAAAAAATCTCATTGGTTACAAATAGGATTACAAAGTCAAAACTGCTTTCGATGATTCTTTGTAGCGGTGTAAAGCTCACTTGGTTGCTAAGGATTTTTTGCAAGAATATGACATTGATTATGAGGAGACTTTTGCTACTATTGCTAAGATGACCATAGTTCGCACTTTGATTTCTGTAGGTGCAGTGCATCAATGGCCCCTCTTTCAATTGGATGTTAAGAATGCATTCCTTAACGAGTACTTATCTGAAGAGGTCTACATGTGCCTCCTCATACTACCGGGCTTGTTTGTCGTCTTTGTCGTGCTCTATATGGTCTTAAGCAGTCTCCATGTGCTTGGTATGAGCATTTTCAATCTGTTGCTCTACAGATTGGCTTCCACCCTAATATGCATGATTCTACTCTATTTATTCGTCGCTCGTCCACTGGGCTTGTTCTTCTCTTATTATATGTCAACGACATAATTATTACAAGTTCTAATTCTGCTGCTATTAGTGAGGTGAAGTCCCATCTCTTTCACAAGTTTGAGATGAAAGATTTAGGTCATCTTCGTTACGTTTTGGTTATTGAGGTTGCGTCATCTCCTAAGGGTTCTCTCTTATCTTAGACCAAATATGCAACCGATATCCTCCATCATGCCAATCTCACTGATGATAAGGTTGTTGATACTCCTATCGAATTACATGCAAAGTTTTCTACTACCGATAGTGTTGTCCTTGATGATCCTGCTGAGTCTCGCGAATTGGTTGACTGTCTAGTATATCTCACCGTGACTCGCCCTGATATCGCTTACGCTATCCATATTATCAGTCAGGTTGTATTTGCCTCTCGATCTACCCATTGGGCTGCCCTGCTCCGCATCTTGCGGTACATTCGTTATACTATCTACCAATGCTTACTGCTATCCACTACTTTGAGTTTGACTCTTCGGGCGTATGCCGATGCTAATTGGGCTAGAGATAGCTTAGGATGAGGAGTAAAGTAACTCGACAAATCCTAACTAACAACCCTAATGATATCTTCCCAAATACTAGGATGAAGTTGTCTAGCTTGCCTGTACAAATAGGCAATGCACCACCAAATCTACTTGGAAAGCTATAAGACAGGTAGGGGAGATGATCTCCTGGGCTACTCTCATTTGGTTACATCGGAATGTTTCTAATGGAATTTTATTTGTTTGTTGATGCTGTTTGGGAAAACTACCATCAAGGAAAGAATTGGATTATGAGGTATGAACTTTGAGGCAGCTTGTGTTTTGTGTTCTCAGCAGGCTGAGTCCCATCACCACTTGTTCTTTAAATGCCTTCTTTCTAAATAAATGTGGAGTAACAAGTAGAACAATTGCATGATCTCGAGGAAGCCTGGTACATAGAACACTGAATTGGGATGGGGCTTTGGAAGGGGGATACATTCAAAGTCAAGCTGTGCAAGTTTCCCTAACTACAACAGTACATCAGTTACAGATGGAGAGAAATGATAGGATTTTTGATAGAACAATAAGTAGCGCATAGGGTGATTCAAGCCATTGAAGGAAATTCGAGGGCAAGAGTCATTTCTTGGAAAAATTTACCTAGCTCCTTAGATGATTGACACTATGTTTTAAGTGGATTATTCCTAACTGGATTTTAGGGAATGATAGGAGATGAGTAGGAAAAGTTACACTTGGCAATTGTTTTGCTGTAGTAACTGATAGGGTAGTTGCTACTGGTGGGGGTCTAGGTCCCTGAGGTTTTGTAGTCTATTTTCTGTGGTTGGGTATAAAAGTTGGTATTATTTACCCCAAAAAACATTCTAAGTGAACAAATACCAGTCTGTAGAAAAAGGAATCCTCAGCAATATTCTCCCATCCAACCTTGGAGAATTTAAAATGCAGAGTTCTCCTAGCAACTCCAATAACCGGTTACATTGAAACTCCTCTCCTGTTGTCCAATTTCAACCCCTTTTCCCCAAGACCCAACCCAATTTCAGATAATCGTATTGGTCAAAATGACTTAAACAAAGCAGCTAAAAATGCTTACAAGAACCATAGACAGCATATAAACATCAGATACGGAAAAAAAGAAAAGGAACAATTCATATGACCATTATAAGAAGATCCATAAAGAACCAATAGAATTGAAATTTAAAGCTAATTTTAAGTTGCTATCACTACTAAAGGGCAAATTTTGCGCTCTCACAACCTCAGGGGTGGCGCGAGGGTAGTGGATTCCGGCGGAAATAAGCATCCGCCGCTTGCCATCGATAATCAGTGCCCTGTGATCGTAGCTGACGTTGAATGGCTTGAAGAACTCGCCGGCGATGACTGCGACGTGGAGGGCCAACGCCACAGCTAGACATCGAAAAGGAGTACGTCGAGTACTAAGCATTTGCTCCCCACACACACACACACAGAGGGAGAGGGAAAGGGAGAGGGAGATTTGCTTCGGAATAGGAATAGATAAGGACAAACAATAAGCGCGACAGAGGAATATGCTGCAACGTCACCAACAACCGTAAACCTGGAAATGGAGCGTTGCTCCGACTATGACAGTTTACCTCACTTCTCTGTGTTTGTGTCGTTTGTTTCTAAGTAAGATGGAATACATACGAGGGCTATTCAAAACTAATTATTCTTTAAATTTTAATTTTAGATTTTTATATTAAAAACTTTGTAGAACATTTGAATGATAATGCAAAAAATAGTTTTTCTACCTTGGTTATCTTAGTTACGTGGGTTTTATGAACGATCTACATGGGGCACCTTTCGAGTGGGATGCTCATTTAACTATGCATTCATCTCATTCCTTATTTATCTAGGTACACTCGATTGGTCAAAAAACATAGTACCAATTACGCTTCTAATCTTTTAAAAAAAGAGGTCTTTTCTACATAATAGCGTCAACCAAAAACCAGAGCAGCTTAACCGACACTGAGGAGAAATCCCTAGTCACTTCATAGCAGAAGCACTTTTTGGTTTGTTGGAATCCATTTTCATTTTAAAAAATTAGTTAGTCGCTCAATAACAAGTAAGATCAATATGAGGTAACAATAGTAGATATTGATAGTATTTGATGAAAGAATAAAGAATAAAAGCAACTGGATGAAGGATTTCTTGTAGTGACGGGTTACTTACCTTGAATGGTTAGTTAACATAGTTAATGTCCCGAAAAAGGAAAGCAGGGTCCGCATGTGCGTGGACTTTTGCGACCTTAACAAAGCCAGTCCATGAAGATTCTCCCTTTTCTTTTCTTACGTGCAGATAAAGACTCCTTTCTTCGCTTTATAAGCGAAAAAAGCTCTCGTTGGGCATCCTTAAACCGATAAAGCATCTTTTGAAATGCCTCTTTTTAGGATATCCCACCATTGTGCATTGAAAGCGAGCTTCAAAGAAAAGGAAAGGTCAACCCTTACTCCATTCCCTCCTCAAGTTAGGAAGAAAGGAGATGATATACAATGTAGTGAACGGAGTCTTTGATCTGAACCATTTGCTCTTTGAGGGAGAGTTAGGTCTGAGAAGCATGGGGCTAATGAACAAATTCCTTATGGCAAGAATGGGCTGTAAGTTAGTAACTGAACCCGATTCCCTTCTTGCCACAAAAGCATCCATTATGGGAAGCAAGTATCTGAACAACCCCTATTTCTTTTATGGTGAAGCAAATTTTAAGTCATCTTATACTTGGAGAAGCATTCTCTAGGGGAAGAACATCCTATAGATTAGAAGCAAATATCTGTTCCGTCAATTTATTTGGTGATAAATGCCACTAGTTCAGTAGTAATCAATAAAAAACTAAATCAAACAAGCAGCCCATCAAGCAAGAAATCCATCCATTACGCAAGCAAGTGCACCGGGAAGCAATAACTTAATCAAGAAATCCACTAAGCTAAGAAGCATAAGCACCACCTTGTGAATCATCCTTTCTATTGAAGTCTTTTTCAGTTCCTTATGATGATCGTGGTCCAGTTTAGTACAATGGAGAGAAAGATGTTGAGGTTCGTGGCAGGGAGTTAAAAAAAAGCGAGATTGAGATGTTGAATTAGGCGGGACCACCAACACACAAGGGCCAATTCGATGACCCAAGAAAGATTCTTGGCCACACTCACTGAGGTTGATACATTTGACTCCCATGCCCAAGCCGAGGATGGGGTCCCCAACGCCAGAGGACACATTCTTGGTGGCAACAGTTCCATAAATGCCGGCTTTTACAGCGGAGCAGACCAGCAATTCTATCAGAAATCGGGTGTCAATTGAGATCTGAGAGTTGTAAACAAGCCATTGCATCAATCCTTACGATTGTTCTATGCATCCCGCCGTTCAGAGGTTTGATTCCAATTCTTTTTATGCCATCGCCGGAAGAGATCTTGTTGTTTCGGATTTCAATGCCTTACTTAGCCCAAAAAAGAGACAGAAGAATAAGTTCATATACCTGTGAGCCCGCTTTTCTTTCTAAGACAGCAAGGAGGCAATTTATTCAATGGGTGATTTAGCTTGCCAAATAGCACTAATGGAATTCATTCGCCCTACCATCCTACAAAGCAATTCAAACTCTTAGTAAGACTAGGGCTAGGGCGACTCATTCTATTCTCTTTGACATTAGGTAGGTGTTTTTGCATTAAGGATATTATGTAAGTTCGTATAAAGAATCCAAAAAGCACCTCCTAAAGTGATTTTAGAATTACGCATTTTCTATTTCATTTCTAAACATATATTCTTGCAAAATGCGTTTTCTATTCCACTTTTAAATACTAAAAATGAAAAAACATTGATGGTGCCCAAAATTAAACAGCAACTTCCAATGTTTCTCATGAGGATCCTGCACATAAGTTCAAAAATCGGGGGTATTTTTCGATCGTGGATTCTCAGACGATAAAGTTAGATCAATGTTAAAAGGGAATATGAATGTGCATGTAATTTGACTATGGTTGGAGAACCTACCTTGACGCATCGGTTCTATTTATAGGGTGAGCGGTGGAGGATTTCCTAGGACTTGATGGTTGCCGATCTTGCCCATCATTTCTTTTTTGGGAGGAACGGTCTATTTAGCGAGGGCTCTATTTTTGGGATGCAAAATATCATCATGCTTCATTTGTGTGGTCCTGTTGGGCAGTTCTCGTGAATAGTTCTTCTTTGTTGGGCATCATGTGATATGGGTGACTGAGTGCCAACTAACAATTTGGAATCTATGTTCGAGCACTTCACTCTGAATGGTTAAAGACTGAGCTAATTCGAACTCATTGATTGTCCCCCATTTTCCCATTTGGGGTTTAGGCTAGAGGTAGGGAATCTCTCTTTCCAAGAAATGAAGGGTGCCCTACATTAAATGTCTGTCCTTTCATCTGCCAAGCATTTCACCTATCCGGACTCATGTGATAATCTAAAACGGTGATGTTCCCAAGCGAATGGTCAAGATGGACGCCACAAGGATTCCACTTGGGGCAGTTTCCAATACTCTACCTTTGATTTCCTTTTCTAAGTACATTTGCCTTCCCAGGCTTTTCCCTGCTCCTTCTTGCGCCATTGTTGTCTTCTACCCAATTCAAGTTTTGATCGATTTTTGCTTCCTATATCCTTTTTTTTCGGGTATGCTTCCTCTCATTGCTTTTGATACAGCCACCCTAGAGTCTGGTTCGTCACTCCTTTAACACAAGACATTAGTAGAGGCGTTCTTTGTGTCTCGACTTTACTCATACTTACTTGGATCCGTATAATCTTCTTTGGACATTCCTTCGCATAGCCACCCAGATTTCTGACTTTTTTTATACCATTAACCTTGCATGTACTGTGGGAACTAGTAAACTCCCTGTCGAAATAGATTTTGAGAAAACTTCTAAGGACACTTCCATGGACAACCAGCCAATCACTGTGGCTTTTGTAAGGATCTTCGGTTCTGGATTATTTATTTATTTTATTTTTGGAAATAATTGGAATTTTACGAGTTATTATGATAAAATTAGAGATTTGGCGTTAAATCGAGTATTTAAATAACATGAGGGGTCACAGTATGAAAATACTATTTTTGCTGTTATAAAATCAATCAAAAACCTAGTTTTGCCACACAAAAACCCTAAAAGTGTAGACGGTCATTTCGTGCACTCTTGACGTATTTCAGTGTTAGGAGTAGGACAAGTGTCTCAGTCTACGAGTCTCGAGGACCGCAAAGGAGGAAGATAAATCCTGGTAGCAAAGACTCTGCGTTAAGTCTTGGATCGATCAATCTCAAGAGAAGTTGAAGCATTCGTTGAAGCTAAGGTTCGTCTGATTCTTGGATTTGAGGTAGGATTCATATTAACATCACTTTAATAATGGTTCAATATTTGTTTCGATTTTAATTGCGTGTTTAGATGCGTATAAACTTGATGGATTCGTGATATAGTATTGTTTTCACATGTAATCAAAACTATTTTTAATGAGATTGAAGGCTTGAATGTGCTATGATTGCATTTCAGAAAAATCTGAAAATTGCATAGACTGTTCGAGTGAGCTATAAGTCGCTCGAGCGACCTCTTAAAGTTTCATGTGGAATTATTTGGATAGAAAGGTTGTTTTTCCCACTTGAGTGACCTTTGAAACCGCTCGATCGACCATATTAAAAATTAAAAAAATATTTTATTAATTACTGCAAGTTTCTTAATTATTTTGTTCATCATTGTATGTTGTTCATGTCTGGAACAAGTTGTGGGATGTGCATATGATCGCATGTCTATTTACCCTAGACAGGTCTTTGTGATTCTATCAGTGCAAATCCATATAATGTGATCGGGTAACGGATGTTTCCGCCAGTGCTAGTCCGAGAACTCAACTTTGGGTGCCTGGATTTTGGGAACATCCTTGGTGAAGGTTTGTAAATCACTATTGCAGTTTGGAATTGGATTTTTGTTTCATCCCGAAACTGGAATTTGGTTTTGAAGTTTGGAATTGGAGGTTAAGTTTTAACGTAGGCTATATCAGTCGCCAGTTGTGGCGGGTGTCTCGTGTATTCCATATGGATCTATATGTATATCTAAATCTTCTTGCGAAGGGTATACTTTTTGTTATGGAATAATGTTTATCCATTGTTATTTTGTGTTATCATGTAATCCTATATGAGTTTTAGTTTATATTTTTGTGTTAATCAGTTTTTTCAGGTAACGATGGAGTACTAAGGGGCTAATGCCATGAAAAAGGTTTGAAGCTCTAATGCAAGGATTTGTTTATAGTTTTATTGCATTGTTATTTTACTAGGCAATTGTGGGCCCGGTTTATTTTATTTATTGGTGAATTGAAAAACTGATGTAATAGATTAATTGTTTTAGTGATTTATTTGAGAATTAATGTAACAGATTAAGGTTTATTGTGTTTATTTATTTTTGGGATCGTGTTATGGTTATTTTATGCTTAATTCATACCCTTGAAGAATAACGTATGACAACTTGGCATCAGTGTGTGATTACAAATACCTAGAATTCGTGGGATAGGATCTTAGGGTGACTATCTGCTTATGTGGAGATATGCTCCAAAAATGTCGTGCCTTGTCTTCAGACATCCATGAGACTACTCGTGAAATATGGCTAGAAGAGACACCTGATCACAGTGTCTTTTAGTTGGAGGTCTATGAAAGTTAATTGGAATTCGAGTTGATATTTTTGCAGGTACCTCTCGTTACTTGATTGCGTCCTTGTGTGTTATGAATTTACATGTTTACTTGGCGTTGATAGTTGTCATCGTTCTCTTGTGGATAGGAATGACCTAGTAAACATGACGATTGAGGCCTTGTAGCTTTTGGCTCAAGCCAATCAGAATAGCTCCCTATTCCAAGGCTATTAGAGGGAGAATGCCCATGCACATTAAGTTGTTGCTACAGGATGAAATGCATAGGGTGAAAACATATGTTTGAAGTGCCGTTAGCAAGGTCATAGAAAAGCACCATGTTCGTAGACTGGTGTAGTAGCTATTCGACCAGTGGTTAGTTACAAGCGCAATCAAGTGGGGCATGTGCAGCGACATTGCCCTCATGGGCAAGGCAGTGTTGGAAGGAGGGTTTCAATGCAAGCTCGACACTTGTTGTCAGTTTCTGTCTAGCCGTGTTCTCTAGTTAACCAAGAGGGGACAGCTCGAGTAGCCTTGTCAATTCAATCAGCAGAACCATTGGTTAGAGGTCATGCCTATGTAGTCATGGCATCGAAGGCTGCGGCAAGAACTTTTGTAGTTCAAGGTATCTTTTAATAATTTCGCACCTGGGCTAGTGTCTCATACCCAACTCCAAGGTATGAACTGAGCAACAACCAAACCAATCACGATCCCAATATATAAAATAAAATCTCACAAAAATTTTAACCTTGATATATCAATATCCAATCAAAATAATTAAACCATTAAAACAGGCCCATAATGTGCAAAGAGTCAAAGTCTAACATAAATAGGAAATAAATACATATCTACTCATTCAACTCTGGTTCTAATCCATAGGCTCAACATGGATTCTTGTAAAAAGGGTTAAACAAAATAACATAAGCCAAAGCTCGTATAAGATGAAAGTTAAACACAAGTTCAAAGAAATTCAAGACAACTCATGCCAAAAATTATATGTTTTTTTTATACAAAAATATACTTTTTACAAAGGTTTGTACTATCAATAAACAGTTGAAAACCACATGCAAACCATGAGACATGGCACAATGTGGCAACCAATGCACCCCTTTCAACACTCCAACCTTCTACGCATTTGAACCCAGGGAATTACACATGCGTTCAATATATCTTTTTACGGCCTTTCACCGATGGCTGCCTGTGAGAATCATGGGGAGCAATATCCTTTTATGCACTTTCACTGACGGTTGTCCATATCGACCATTGAGACCAATACTCATTTTTACGAACATTCACCAATGGCTATCCACATTGACCATGGAGACCAGTAATCTTTTTATGGGTTTGCACTGATAGCTATCAGTGGAACCTACCATGGAGTCCAGTTAGGATAATCACCATGACACACACAACCATGCATATGGACTCCAGCCCACTCAACTTAACCATGCACATGATATAACATCAAACAAGAATTAACACTTGACACTTATGTCAAGGTATTCACTTAGTAGCCTAATCTTTTAGAAAGACGGTCTCATAATCGTTCGAGTATTCATGGAGTTTTAAAAAATATATATAATTTCATTGCTTGGTTGACCAGGCAAAACACCCCATGACCAGTTAGGCATGACCTTCACTGGTCACATAGTAGTCCTGACTGGTTAAAGTTGTCCACTATAATGTCTTGAAAATACCCTGGCTGGTTACAGCATCACTCTGACCGGCCAGGATATCCTATTGGAATATCTCGAGACACGTCCTGACCGATCACAATACCACCCTGACCAACCAGGCTTGATTTTAGTATTTATAGTAAGGTAGGCTAATCGATAAGACCTTTACCCTGACAAGTCACACTAGGTTTCCAAGAAAATTGTAGATTGCAAGTAAAACCATAGAAATAACTCCATGATCATGATCAACACAACATAGCACGCATAGTGTCATCAAAGTACGACATGAAACACATTAAATAACTTTAAACCCTAATTTAACAACTATCCTACCTCGAACACGATGATCTCTCGAATCTTAGCATGATGCGATCCATCTGATTCACCAGCGAACATACCAACAACCTATTCGAACTACGCTTCTGACACCGAATTGATGCTTCTTCCTCGCATCCTTCGAGAATCCAAAAAATTGAAACATGCCCACTCGATCAAACTCTCACGACGTTCGTAGAGAGGCTCTCTAGGATTTTTTTACTTTAGGTTTTTGTAGACTAATATAATGGGACCAAAAATCTCTTTTTATAATGAAAATCAGTAAATTACACTTTAATCCCAAAATTTATTCATTTACTCAAATTTGATCCATAACATTTTAAAAAATTATAGTATTGCCCTCAATTCCTTAAAAATCCTCATTAAATCAATTATTCTAAATTAAAACTGGGCACGCTCCTTACAACCTCCCCTCCTTAAACGAATTTTGTTCCCGAAATTCACAAACTCAAGAAGAGGACAACTCAAAATTAGGGTTGTAAGCAGTCCGATTTGGTCTATATTGGAGGAGAAACTCAAACCAAATCGGAAATTCCAATTTAGGATTTTTCAAATCGAAATCGAACCAAATTATTTTGATTTGGTTTGGTTTGGTTTCTTCAATTTTGGTCCGGTTCGGTCTAATTTTTCGGTATGGTTGTATCAAGTCAAATGTTAAAAAAATTGGATTTTTTAATTCAAAAATAGTTATTGAGCTATTAAAGAGTTAATCCCACATAAAAATATATATTACAGAAAACTAAAAGAATACACATTAAAAAAACAAAGATTGTCAAAAAATACATATGACTAAACAAATACAAATTACAACAACAAAAATTGATGTTTTCTATTCCGGTCCGGTCTAGTGTTTAGAGTTAGAAGACAAAAACCGAATCAAAATTCTCCACAAAAAAATCCAACCAAATTGAACTGGACCAATTGAGCTAAAAAAGTGGATCAAACTGCCAGTTCAGTTTGGTTTTTTGATTTAGGCTTACACCCCTACTCAGAATGTTCACCACCACGATATCCCAAAAATGGAAACACTACCCTCTCCTAGTACCACCATGTCATTAAAATGCACCTTGTCACGTGCGATCAGGTCAAAGGATGGACTATTATCTACTATCACGACCTCACGAGACCGACAACATGGCCAAGACTCGCCTTACATCGACAGTGCCTCCACTACCTAGGCTGAATCTAACAATTAAATTCCTAGACTTCAAACAAATGCAAGACTAAAGGCAATAAAGCATGCGAAGTACTCATATTAATTGAGACACTTGCCCAGGTGTAATTCAACAAAATATACCTTGGTCGACCGATGTCCCCATTGCTATCTTTCGTGCTACAATTGTATAAACACAACCCTTAGCCCTTGGTACACAGACTAGTTGACGAGGATGCCTGAATTGCCACTATATGTTGCACAAGTATTGAACTTTGTTGAAACAAAGCCAACTGCATGGGTCAAGACTGCACAAAAAGACCCTGAGGGAAATATCACTTGATATGCCCCTGTTGATTGCACTTGTAACGCACCATTGTTTGATCTACCGCTACATCATTTTGCAGGAATTCTACATTCTTGTGGCCAAGCTATCCACACTTGAAGCATACAAATTCTCCTTGAGCATTACTCCCAGTAGAGACAGCCTAAGGCACAGAAGTCGCCTGCGACTGATAACCCTGAGACTGTGAGCTCATCTCACTCTGCTGCTTCTCCTATGACTCCCTATTTCCACCAATACTAACTTGCTAATGGACTCACACTCTTTCTAACTGTCAACCTCTATTATCGTTGCCCGCTCAACCAAGACCCTATAGTAATGGACCTTGAGTGCCACCACCTTCTCACGAATAGTTGGTTTGAGACCCTTTTCAAACCTTTTGCATCTCAAGTCCCCACTATCAGTCATTTTTGTGGCAAAACGTGACAGCAAAGTGAACTTATTTTGGTAGTCAATCATTGACATTTCCTCTGCTCTAGATTGTAGAACTCTTGTTTGAGCGAGTCCATCATCTATGGAAACTAGCGATCAAGAAAGAACTCCTTTAAGGCCTTCCAGGTCATGCCTTCTAGATCATAAGTTACCTTAATGGCCTTCCACCATTTGGTTCGCCTTTTCTGGTGAACTGATAAACTACCAATGAAACTCACATGTCATCCTCTATAATATAAAGAGTGTTTAGCACTTTCTCTACCTGCTCAACCCAATCATTAGCCACAAATGGGTCCGCCGATCAGCTCAGGAGGATTGATATAGCGAAACCTCTGCATGGCTGCCACAACCCCAGTCTTGTTCCTTGACTGAGTTGTGGTAATATTCTGATTATTCTGAACCAACTGCTACAACGCCTCATCGATAATTCTCACCATGCCCCTACCGTAAGGTCTATGTGCTAGCATGATTCTATAATAACGATAACCAAGAACCTATTAATACCAAAAAAAAAAATGTAAATAGATAAACACATAAACGTGTACGCATCTACAAGAATTACCCACAAGAATATCAACCTAACTTCCATTTAACTTTCCCAAACCTCTACCTCACGCGTCTCTTCTAACCAGATTTCTTAAGCAGTCGCATGGACATCCGAAGACAATGCAGGACATCTCCAAAATACAATTCCACATAAGCACGTAGCCCACCTAGTACTCTATCCCACGGACTCTAGGTATTTGAATCATGTTTTGATACCAAGTTGTCACACCCAAATTTCTCAAACAAAAAATAACTAAAAACGGGTATTTGAAATCTAACTACTGAATCAATAACAAATAATCAATTACGGGCCCACAATTCCCAACAGATAGTCAACATTTGAAAGATGAAAATAACTGACATAAAATAAATATTAAATATCATGATCCATCTATCTTTGAAAGTTGAGCCCTATGTCCTCGGATCCACTTAATTACCTGTAAATTGTTTGTTTACAAAAAAAAAATATAAGCCTGAGCTCGATTAGGAAGTCATATTGAAACATCGATATATTGATTAAAGCATACTCGTATCAATAATATAATATGCATAAATGACAAAATACATAATCGATTAAATGACCACAATACTATCATGGTCGACATGCGACTCATGAATAATTTTGATGGTCTTGCACCGCGGGCTGCTCACATCGGAACCCTATCATAGAGTTTACGAGTTGTCTCAACCATCGGGCCACCTCATTACCCGGTAATTTCATGGTCTTTTACTAGAGAAATAAAAAAGACCCCAAGTTGAATTCACGGGTTGCTCCGATCGTCGAGCCATCTCCTACCTAGTATTCATCATCCATGCATGATCATATGAACTACTAATAATAATTCTAGACTTAAACAGTAACCACAAATAGAGCAGAAGACAAGAAACAAGACGAAAATTAAAAAATAAACATTATGTTTTTCAGTAGGCCGCTCGAGTGGGAAAAAGCTATATATTTAGGTTCAACCTTACAAATTCTAAAACGTTATAATCTGTAAGTAGAGATATTTGGTCCAATGTCAATAAAAAATACATTGTGCAAGTTTTCAAATGATATTAATAGATTAAAAATGGAGTTTGGATGACACCGTCGTGTCGGTTCAAAGCTAGGTACCTCATTTTGAAACACCAAAACTGCTTCGTCAAATTCAATCGAAAAACTAATTTTGTTTGGGTAAAAATAAAACACAATATATATATATATATATTTTTGAATCTCTATGTGTCTAGTTTCAAACAAAATAAACGGTGAACAATTCTAATACTTGTACTAAAAGTTATGCTCATTTTACCAAAATGTGTCAGTGTAGCCTGCACATGTGCAAATTTGCTGCAGCTCAGTCATGAGTTTTTGTAGAATTTTCTACATTGAATTAGGCTTTAAAATTTTGACCCAACATAGGAGAAACATAAACCAGCACTCAATAAAAATTTCAAAATTTTTAGAGTTTTAGAACAACCCTAATGAAATTCCCTAAAATTAGATTATTGTTATCTTTTTTTTTTTAGATTCTGTTTTTTGCAAATAACCTCGTTTTGGCCTTCGTTTTTGCAACCTAACTGTCCAAATCATTTCAAATCCACACAGAACATGCATAAATCAATCACACACAAAAAACAACACATATATCATTGAATTAAACATGATCTACGCAATATCTCAATGTAAATCAATATGAAATCCTAACTTATGTGATAAAAACGCAGAATACGTTGTTATGAACGAAAATTCCTCAAATACTCTGTGTACCTGGTTGATCTAGATCTCTATGCGAAGCTCTCAATTCCCTCTATGACTTCCTAATTGATGATTTCGCACGAATCCTTCGTCTGCTAGTCCGTTCTCTTTCCTCATACAATCTAGGGTTTAGAGAGATCTGGAAAAAAACTATCTATTTTTATGAAAAACTAATTTTTAGGGTTTTCTAATCCTTTTATACTCATAATTAGGTTAATTACAGTGACTCCCTCAAGCTATTAACACCCACACATCAAGCCCCAGCCGTCTAAACCATTACGGCCAAACCACAATTAAACATTAAATTTAAATCCACTAAGCCCTACAGTAAATTAAAAATATAAAATAATAAATATCAAAACTCGGGTCCTCACAAGAAAAGACTGGTGATCATCATTTGCAGAACTCTTTCAATAGTATGTTCCATTGACCATGATTGTGTGGCAGTGTTGGTGGTTGAGTGCAATCCAAGTAGTAGCAAGGAACAAACGCAAGTTTTGGTTGAACTCATTTATTCTTGGTGCAACATTGCGATTCGGGGTAGGTGGAGGGTGATGGTGTTGATTTATCTTACTAGGTCCAGATTGATTGCACGTGTTCACTCTGTTTTGGGTTTCTACATTCTACAGTTCAAACAATAAAGTAACAATGTTAAAACAAATAGCATAAATGGTAATCAAGATCTCCATTTATATTAATGGTCGTGATGCTTGATGATATAGATAAATCATGCATGCATAAAGTGATGACAAAAGTCTGCATGAAATATGATCTTAGCTAATCTGATAGAGTGTACACAAGTTTTCCTCTCCTTCGCAAAAGTACACTTTACTCCCTACCCATACTACATTATATGGCTAAGGTAAAAATAGACTAGGATGCTCTTGGCGTATGCGGTACTTGTTGTTTACGATCTATCGAAAAAATGTATTTGTATAAAATAAATTATAACAGATAAAACTAATCTATTGGTAACTTGTTTAAGTTAGGCAGAACGTAAATTAAAAAGAATAGTAGGATTAGAACACTTACAGTTTAGTTACTGATACGAATAAAGTAGCAAAGAAACTAGTTATGGCCGAGCTCAGTGATTGCATTATCTCCTTAAGACAATATTTGCCCTCGCCCATTACTTGCGATTGTTGGATGCTCGTTTCCTAGGATACAATAGCCAATGCACACGAAAGAAGCACGACTGTTTGAGTGTACAACGAACGATAGAATTTTTGAACTTTCTGGAATGAAAGAAATTTGGACGGGATGATTTAGGACAGAATGATAAGAAGACTTCGAATTTTATTAAGTAAGTCACACTGAAGGAAGGACTCTAAATTTATAGGACTAGAGTGTCTTTTTAGAGCAGCTAAACAAGTGTAAAATTGCACCAGTTGGACGATTGGTTGCGTCTGCCCAGACTGAACTGATCATACGCGACTATTCACTTTGAACCAAACTGACAGAGCAGACGCATCTAGTCCGGTCCAAACCAGCCCCTTGTGTTTAGGAATTAAAATTAATTTAGAGTAAAGTAAATTACTTAAATAAATTAATTTGGCCCAAAAAGGTTATAGAAGGAGGCCCAAAAAGGTTATAGAAGGAGGCCCAAGCCCACAAGCCCATGGCCCACGACCCACGAACCCGAGATCGAGACCGTGCCAAGCCGAGCCAGACAGGCGAGCAGCGCGCGCACACGCGTGTGTGGTAAATGGATCGTAGCCCACTTATCCTAGGTCCTCTCCCATAGATAAAACTTTGGTTTCCCTTGGGGTCCAAACCCTTAAACAAAGTTGGATTTTATATACCCACTAGGATTCTTCTGAGTTTCCTATGTGGGATTCAAGTTCAATCCCTTAAACTCAAGTAAACCTTTATATGGATAAATTTCATTCACTCCATTAATGGTTTAGGCAAACAAATTAGGTCAATGTAATCTTTAATCGAATGTGACCAACTTTCACTTTAAGACCCACATTAAATAAGGTGTGGAGCCCACTTAAATTTTTGCTTCAAACATCGCAAAAAATCATTCTCTCTCTAAATCATTTTATAACAATTCTCCACATGAATGAGATTTGGCTAAACTGAATTAGTAGAATAGAAATTGACTCAAGACTAGAAAGTTTTGGTGGAAATTTCCTACATAGGATAGGTAACTTTTGGCCTTGAACTTTCCCTTATGAGTTCCTATCGGGAGTATTGACTAATGAGTTGACACGATACCTTGAACGATTTAGCCGTTAGTGTAAACCAAGACAATAGTAGTCACACAAGATCTTTTCTAACACATGTGGTTCTCATGATTGTGCCCATTTTGGCCCTGGGCAGTTCTTGATTTTCATGAGTGCTCTAGAGAACTTAGCTTTCTCGTTCTCATAGAAGCATCCCCTTCACACTCATATAGGTGGCTTCTCATTAAGAGCATCTCGTTATACCCCACTTGGATTACCTAGGTATGAAAATCATTAAAAGTATAACTTAACCTAAAGCACTGCAGGAATCACTTGGTATCATAAGAATGGGTAGGAGAGAAATCTCCAAGGTGACGCTATTGAGTGTACACACAACTTCGTTTTCCCTTTGAACCTAGATCTTGGGATCTCCAGTCAGCTAGATAGGGTTCCATTGAGGCAACTCTTATGACATAGGCTGTAATCTCATCCCTTTCAATAAATGTATCACTTGCTCTTTGTATAAGCCTTTTGTTAATGGATCCGCAACATTCTCTTTAGACATAACATATTCTATGGAAATAATTCCAATTAAGAGCAAATATTTAATGGTGTTGTGTCTACGACGTATATGTCTAGACTTTCCATTGTACATATTGTTCTATGCCTTCCCTATTGGTGACATACTGTCATAATGCATACAGATTGGAGGTACAGGTTTAGGCCACATTGGAATATCTTTTAAAAAGTGGCGAAGCCATTCTGCCTCTTCTTCTACTTTGTCTAAAGCTATAAACTCAGATTCCATTGTGGACCTAGCAATGCAGGCCTATTTAGAAGACTTCCAAGAAACAACAGCACCTGTTAACATGAAGATATATCCACTCTTGGATTTAGAGTCTTTAGTGTCTGATATCCAGTTTGCATCACAATAGCCTTCTAAAATTGTTGGACATATGTGGGGGTGTGAATATTCTCCAAACTGAACTGCTTCAAAATCCTACATAGTGAACAGTAAATTAGCGCTAATCGGGTTGTTTCCAACCTGATAGCACTTCGATGCTGAAGTCAAAACACTTGAGAGACCAAAGAATAATAGTGATTGCACAATAAATGACAGCGTACCTGATTAATGGCTTATGATCCCTTTATTTATAAGCCATTGAGTTGCAATATTTTGCACCATAAACCTTAGGGAATCTTCCTTTATTCGATGATATTAAATCGCAATATTTTCATGAAGAACAACTTTCCAAATATAGTGCATTCCCAAACTCGACCTCTGCCATATTTGCACTTTTCTATTTTGGGATCTGCCCCTACTCCAAAAGGTTCCTGCTGCCTTAGCCGAATGGTAGGCCAATGGGTCAGCACTTGGCAAAGCCCAAGTCTTCCTCTTATCAGGCCCGTTTGGCTCTCCTTGGCCAAAGCCCACAATGCCAGAGTAAGACAAATATCATTACACCGACCCGTATAGAGAAGGCACGTTCGATCAATACGTCGGTCCAAGCCCCATGCTGTCGACACGGCCCATGTTCCTCTGCCCAATCTAATTCTCACTTAACCAAAGAAGGTTCGGCCCTCTAAAATAGCCCCTCAGCCAGGTGTTGGCTCAGCTGGCAGCTAACTGGCTTATACGGTAGAACGCATAAAAAGCTTCAATGTCTGAACACGCGTCATTCAAGGATTTGCCTTGTGTTAGGCCATCGTTTTGCCTTCGCACGCATTGTATCAAAGACATTAATTACTAAGTGCCCCAGATCCATCCACGTGTTGCCCATTCAATGACCCGTAGTTCGCGTCACTTCATTTTTCGTGCACTGTCTGACGTTTAGTTTTTGAACGTAAATAAGGGATGAGAGAGGGAGAAAGATCACTTTTCTTTCTTTCCCCCTTTCGCATCGTTACTACTGCTCGAGAAGCTTCGTCGGAATCCTCACCAGAATTTTCTCCACAAGCCTCTTTCCGATTGAATCTTCTGCTTTCCAGGTAATAATCTTGAACTATGTTGCATGTTTAACATACATTTGTGTATAGATTCACATTTCTGCCCGTAGAACACCTAATTTAGTTTTTTTGGGCACTGTTTGCTCATGAACAGTGCCATTATAGCCATCCCACCATCTTCTTTGGTGGGTATGTCCTATTGATAAACCCTTTCTGGTGACCCTGTCCTGTCATGTCAATTAGCCCCAAATTTTTGTTGCCAAACATCTTCGGCACTTTTGCCAAACATCTTCGGTGTTGGCCTTTTTGTCCTTGCTGTTGACATTCTAAACCCTTTACCTTTGATATGTCTTCTTTATGGCGCCGAAGAGAAGCAAGTTCAGGGATCGATTCGGATCGCATGCCGATAGGCAAGTATTTCGAAATAGGTACGATGTCCCTGACGACATGCATCTTTCGCTCATAGAGCTCGGTGTGGCACCTAGTTATTGGCCTGACTGCATCCACATTCCAATGATGGCCATTACTGAGGGGAAGGGGGGTCGAGTTCGCTCTCCATCCTTGGCTCCGTCAGGCCTTCTTCGAGCTCAACCTCGCCCTCTTCCAGGCGTTGATCAACTTTTTAGGATAATCATGTCAACCATTCAGCTAAAGGAGTTGTTTGGTCTCGACCTTGAATTCTGCGATATATTTGAGGCATCTACACTGCTGCTCAGAATGCCAAGTCCAAGAGGCATCATCTCTAGAGTTGGTCAAGATATGGGTCTCTAGTCATTGGCCTTGTTGACTCCAAAAAATATGTTGGGGACATGCTCAAAGTCACCGGGAACTTCGAGTTCGGCCCCAACGAGGGCGAATACCCAATCCCCTGAGTCCTAGGGGTTTTAGGTACACTCGAGTTTGCCTTTGGCCACTTATTACTGTTTTTTATTGCATGTTCAACATCTGATTATTGCATTTGTTCTTTTCCAGAAAAGGACGCGGTCGGTCGCCTCAATTTGGAGTCTCGACCTTCGCGGATTATTTAGGCATTTCAAATCCCTGTCGACGAACGACATACTGTCGATCTTGGAGTTTGAGCAAGCATACGCTCAAGGACTGTCGTGCCGAATAGGCCTCCTAGAACAAATTCTTATAGTACTTAGATCGATTGGACCTCGAAGCTGGTATTTCCCAGCATGAAATGGAGAATTTCCCTTGCAGGACTGCCAAGTCCATCTCATCACATTTTGCCAACCCATTAGCATCGGCTACTACTTCTCCACCAATGGCCGTGATTCTATCTCAATCCACAACACCGACTGCCTCTGCTCCTGCTAGCCGTAAGAGGGCTCGCAAGGTATTAGCCAAGGTAGAGGTTGAGTGCTTTTCCCCAATTCCGTCAACTTCTTCCGGCGAGGAGCGAGTCATCGTTGTAGCCAAGCGTTAGAAGCCCTAGCTCAAGGTTGGCAAGGTCAAGGTCATGTCCACCAGCTTGATCGCTGATTTGGGGATTGCGCGGGTCTTGGCCCGTTTGGTCCTCCTGCCGAAGGATGTAGACACGATGTCGACTACCATGAAGCCCCTTTTCTGAAGGGCCCTCTCGGATGCACTCTCGGTAAGTATTTTATTTTGTTGAACATCTTTAAAAGCCCAAGTTTGTTTGCTAATTTTGTTGATTGTCTTCTTATTGCAGACCGTACAGGCGCTTTCGGCTTTCAATGGACACTTGTTGGAGTCCACGAAGGTCGCCAACCAATCTATTTAGAAGCTGGCTGTCGAGAAGGAGCTTTGCATGCAGATGGAGCTGGGAATTGCCCAGCTGAAGGACGAGATTGCTACTCTTAATGCAAACTTGGGCATTGTCCAGGGCGCAAATGCTGACATGTTGAAGGAGGCCGAAGAGTTGAGGGAAAAGCATAAGGAGGTGGCCAACAAGGCTTCCAACGCTGGCTTCAATGAAGCTGAGGCCCAGTGTGAAGCCGAGCTGGTGAAGTCCCAAGACATCATTTATCGGCGGCTGGGTTCCAGCTTTCCCGACTGCCACCCCAGCTATCACCTCTATTGCTGAAGGCTCCTCCCTATTAGCTTAGGAAAAGGAGGTGGCGCCTGCAGCCGTTGAGGAGGAAGAAGCTCGCGCCAAAGGCATCCTTTAGCTTTTTTGTAACTAGACTTGCTATCTATGCACTTCTTTAATTCGCCTTTTCAATTATTGTTATTCAGTCGACTCACCTGTCTTATCTTGCTTTTTTGGGCCAATATATCGTGTGTGTTTTTAATAGCTGCTAGGCCTATCTTTAATTATTTTGGCCAATGTGCCTTTCGTTTAGCCCGCAATGGCTGAGGTGCCACCAATTTCCTCCCCCACTAAGGGTTTGGAAACATAGCAAATTGTTGCAAACTCTTGGTGGCTTGAGTGTCTCGGCTACCCACCTATCGGCCTTAGGGCTCCATGGATGGACCCTAGCCTTTCATGTGCTCCTCGGTCGTTCGAGGTCAGTCTAGGGCTCCTTAGAACGAGGACCCTAACCTTTGTCATTTATGTTAATAATGGGTGTTGACAAGTGTTACGTGGACAAAACTAATAATTTTATTAACGAATAGAGCACTTGGTACCACAAGACATTCAAAGAAAAAGAGAAAAAAAGGCTAATGGTAATCTTTTCTAAGATTTATGGCATTCCAGGGGTTTGACACGGTTTTATTGGTCATGTCCTCCAACCGATAATCCCCTGTGCTAACCTGCTCGGTTGCTTTATACGGCCCTTCCTAGGAGGGGCCGAGCTTTCCGTTGGATTGTTTCTTCATGTTGACCATGACCTTCCATAGCACCAAGTCGTTTGGTAAAAACATTCGCTGCCGGACCCCCTGATTATATCCCTTGGCCACTTCTTGTTGATAGACAGCCAGACGGGTGCGGGCTCGATTGCATCTCTCTTTAGCCAGGTCCAGGTCCTTGGCGATGTCTTGTCTGTTTTGATCCTCATTGAAGTATTCAATCTGAATGGTCGCTAGCCCTGCTTCTAGTGGAATAACAACCTCCATGCCGAACGCCAGGGGGTGGTTCGGTATGCCCAGAGCACACTTGGGAGCTCCTCGGCCCATCTTCCTTTTGCTGCCATTAGTTTCTTCTTGATGCCAGAGACCACCGTCTTGTTGGAGGCTTTGGCTTGTCCATTGCTCTATGGGTAGCAAGGCGTGGAGTAGTAGAACTTGATTCGGTGTTCGGTGTAGAAGTCGGTGAAGGCCTCCCATAAATTGAGCCCCATTATCTAAGACAAAGGCATAGGGGATGCCGAATCTGGAGACTATGTTTTTCCACGCGAAACGCTTAACATCATTTCCTTCAATGGTGACCAACGGTTCGGCTTCCACCCATTTGGTGAAGTAGTCGATAGCCGTGATGAGGATTTGAACCCTCCTGGTGCTGTTTGCAACTTCCCCATGATATCTAGTCCCCACTGCGTGAATGACCAAGAGCTTGTCAAAGGGGTCAGTGCTTCGGAAGGCTGCCGAATGAGCGGGGCAAAGAGTTGGCACTTGTTGCACTGTTGCACAAACATTTGCGTGTCGGACATCATCTTCGGCCACCAGTAGCCCTGGGTGATTGCACAGTGGGCTAATGATCGTCGGTCCGAATGGTAACCACAACTACCAGGATGAGTTTCGTACAGTACCATCTCGGTCATGGTTGGATGGACATAGTAGAGGTATGGCCCAGTAAAGGACTGCTGATAAAACTTTGTGTTGGGAGAAAGCCAGAATTGGGCGGACTTGTGTACTATGTGGTGTGCCTTTTTCTTGTCATGCGATAATGGGGTCCATCCAGCTTGGCCCATATTTGTTCATCATGACTTCAATGGACTACAGGGGTTCGTTGCTTGGTCGAGCGAGCGTGTCAATGGAAACTGTTTGGTGACCGTGGACTTCTGTGGCCGAAGCCAAGCCTACCAATGCATCGGCATGTGAATGTTGCTCTCTTGCGGTTTGCTCGACCTTAACCTTGCAAAATTTCTGAATCAATTCAATTGCCTTGCTTATATACCTGCCCATCCATTTGTCCCTGGCTTTGTATTTTCCAGAAATTTGATTTGCGATCATCTGTGAATCACTATGGATGACAAGCTCCTCAGCGCTCGACCACTTCAGCTATTTTGAGTCCGGCCAAGAGGGCCTTATCTTTGGCTTCATTGTTAGCGGCATGAAAGTCCAACCAAATGGCATGCTCATGGAGGACACCCTCTGGAAACACCAGAAGTACTCCCGATTCAGCGCCGTTGCCATTGGATGCTCCGTCCACGTATAATGTCCATTCAGTTTCACCGACCCCTACCTTATGAGTATTTGGTCCCTTTGTTTATTCGGTTGCATCACGATCGAATCCGGTCGTGGAGTGAATTCGGCCATAAAGTCAGCTAGTATCTGCTCTTTGATGGCCATTCGGGATTGATATCTGATGTCGAAGTTGCTGAGTTTGATAGCTCATCGAGATATCCTCCTTGATAGGTCGGCCTTTTTGAGGATGGACTTCAGAGGGTATTCGGTGTGAACAATGATCTGATGCCCTTGAAACTATGGGGCAAGCTTCCTAGATGCTACTGTCAGGGCCAAGACAAGTTTTTGAAGTGGTGGGTACCATGTTTCAGCGCCAAGAAAAGTTTTGCTTGCGTAGTACTTGGGGCTGTCCTCGTCGTTGGTGTGGCACACGAGCACTGAGCTAACTGCATGCGGGGATACGGCCAAATAAAGGTAGAGGGTTTCGCTGAGCGTCGATTTAGTCAAGAGGGGTGCCGAGGCGAGATACTCTTTGAGCCGAATGAGGGCTTCGTCGCACTCCTCATCCCAAAAGAAGTGACGATGGCCTTTCTTCTACAGGCATTCAAAGAAGGTTGACATTTATCAGATGACCGGCTAATGAAGGGGTTGAGTGCGGCAGCCATATCGGTGAGTTCTTGTACTTCTTTGATGGTGGTTGGTAGGGTGAGTTGTTGTATCAGCTGGATTTGGTTTAGGTCGGCCTCAATTCCTCTTCGTGTCACTAGATGGCAGAGAAACTTCCCAGAGCTGACACCAAAGGCTCACTTAGATGCATTTAGCCTTAACTTGTGTTCTTTTAGGATATTGAATACCTCCTGTAGATCCCGTAGGTGGTCTTCGGCCTCAGTGCTCTTGACTAGCATGTCATCAATATAAGCCTCGACGGTTTTGCCGATTTGTTTTTGGAACATCCTTGTCACTATCCACTGATATTTCGCCCCTGCATTCTTCAGGCCAAAGGGCATGACCCTATAACAATAAAGCCCCCGTGGGGTGATAAACGCCGTTTTGTCTTGGTCTGGGCCAAACATAACAATTTTGTGGTAACCCCTGTAGCCATCCATAAACCTCATACGCTCATGGCCAACCGTGGGATCCACCAACTAGTTGATCCTCGGTACGAGGAGGCTATCATCTGGGTAGGCGTCATTTAAGTTGGTGTAGTCAACACAGACTCACCATGTGTCGTTCTTCTTTTTGACCACCACCGCGTTTGCTAGCCAGCTGGGGTGTTGCACCTCCTTGATGGCGACCACTTCCAGTAGCTTATCAACTTCTTCTACTACAACATTCGTATGGGTGACAGCTAATCGGCGAGCCTTCTGCACAACTGGCTGACGGGTCGGGTTGACCTTCAGTTTGTGACAGATAAACTTGGGGTCAACTCCCAGCAATTTGTATGGTGTCCAAGCAAAAACAGATATATTGTCGATTAGAAACTTCACCATTGCCGCTTTCTCGTGCTCGCTCAGAGATGAGCCAACAAGGAAAAAGCGTTCTGGATTGTCATTGATCGGGACGGTGATCAACTCCTCCACAGCCTTGTTGGCTGCTGGAATGTTGACATCTTCTAATACTGGCAGGTCGGTAATTTCAACCCAATTAACCTGCTCTGGGGTAGACTTGCTCTTTACTGCAGCAAGTAGCACTCCCTCGCCAATGCTTGGTTGCCATAGATGCTCTCGACTTCGTTTTGCCCAATGAATCGGAGCACTTGATGATAAGTGGAGGCCACCGCCCCCAACTTATGTACCCATTCCCTGTCGACAATAGTGTTGTATGATGATGGGACATCCACCACAATAAATTTCATTGGCAATGTTACCGACCCTGCCACCATAGAGAGGGTAAACTTGTCGCGTGGTAGACCAAGGCTCCATTAAAACTAACCAACGACACTTCTGTCAGTTGAAGTTCAGTTTCTTTGTACCCCATCTTTCTGAACAAGCCGTAATACATATTCTCAGTTGAGTTGCTGAGATCCACCAGGATTCTTTTCATGAGCCAAGCGTCAATTTCTCAAGGCATCGTTATGGGGATGCCACACTCGCTCTAAATCTCTGTTCGTGAAGGTGATGATCCCTTTTGGCTTCCTCCGGTGCTTTCCAGGGGCCGGTGGCATGCTAAAGACTTCTTGTCCTGCAATAAGCTACAGTTCGGCCTTAAGCCTTTCTTCTTTCTCTATGTCTATCATGTCGTGGATGACATTAATGGTTTGCACTTCGTTGGCATCAACTGTCCGAACCCCCTCAGTCCTTGGAGCACCGGCCTGGGTTTTTTCTTCGTCAATCCACTCTTTTAGTTGGCCCTTGGCCACCATCTCCTCCAGGAATGTTTTGAAATGCCGACAGTTCACCGTCATGTGCCCCCTATCCCTGTGATATGAGCACCGCAACCTCTGATTTCTTAACTTTGGCTCCCCCATTAGCTTGTTCAGCCATTTGAAGAACGACTTGTGCTCAATTTTTCAAACAAACTGGTATGACATTAATTTTCCTCCGTCATTCTTTAGTGGGATCAGTTTGACCCATTCTGTCTCGTTCGACCTTCACTCGCTCCTCCCTTGTTTGCTCTAGTCGGGCATGTTGTTCGATTCGATCCATCAGCTCATCCACGTGCGTGGGTGGAACCAAAAGCAAATCCTCAAAGATCCTGCTTTTTGGGTCAAGGCTAAGCTAAAAGGAAGCAATGGCGAGCTTAGGATCACAATTGTCAATTTCATTATATAGCTCCCAGTACCAAGCTGTGTATTCCCGAAGTGATTCAGATTTTGACTTTCATAGACTGAGTAGGGCGTCTATCTTCTTCTTTACCTTGGTACTTTTAATGAACCTTGCCGAGAAGGCCAAACAAAGATCCTTCCAACTGCCGATCGACCCTCCAGGAGCCGATCAAACCATAAGAGGCCGAGTTCCCTTAGGCTAGATGGGAAGAGTTTGCACATAAGTGCGTCGTTAGTGGAGTATAGCGACATCATCTGCCAGTAGTGCACCAGGTGGGTGTATGAGTCAGTTTTTGGCTCGTACTTATTGAATTTGGGGTGGTGGAACCTAGCAGGTGGCTTGATCGGCTCGATTTGTCGTGTGAATGGGGTCGCAACCAGATGATCGTGTGTAGCCTCTGACTGAGACTGAGCCAAAGCCTCAGGTCGTGCTGCCGGTCAAATGTCTCTTGCCCCATATCTATTTCTTTCTAGCTTAGTTCACAAGTCCTCTCAGTATCGTTTTTCAATTCGGCCTTCAGCCTGTGGGTCGTCGGCCGGACAGCTGTCCACCTCTGGTCATCTCAGCCCGTTGAATGCCGAGGGCCTAGCACCGTCCTTTTGCTTACAATGTTGTCGTTCAGGCAATGGGGTTCGCGTTTGGTGCGCCCATTTTCCACCTTCGTGAGAACCGGTCAAAACTTTAGAGCCTATCCTTCCTGACACATGTTTGCATTCAGAAGGCTATCCAAGTGGTGGAGTTAGGGTTTTGGTGTAATCTTTCCCCTAGGTTTGGCTCATCACTAGGGCTTGATTTTTGCGCATGTTTGCTCTCAGTTGGATGAGTTCCAAGTGTGGGTTGGTCAGGGTCTCATTCCATTTTTCTAGATCTTGTTCTAGCTACTTAATGTACTCCTGGGTGGGTGGTTTCTGAGGGGCCGCTAGTGGCTTCTCCGATCGGACATCACCATCAAGAAGGGGGCCTTTATCTCTAGAGGCTAAGGAGCACACACATCCCTCTTCATTGATCCTAGTTTTGATTTTAGCCATCTTCAAACATTTCAATTCACAAGACTATTGATCCCCAGCAGAGTCACCAATTGCGGGGGTGTGAATATTCTCCAATCTAAACTGCTTCAAAATCCTGCATAGTGATCAACCAATTAGCGACCATCGGATTGTTTCCAACTTGATGGCTCTCCGATGCTAAAGTCAGAACACTTGAGAGATCAAAGCACAATAGCGATTGCATAATGAATGATAGCGTACGTACCTGATTAATGGCTTATGATATCTTTATTTATAAGTCATCGAGTGCAATATTTGGCAACATAAATCTTAGGGAATCTTCCCTTATTCGATGATATCAAATCGCAATCTTTCCATGAAGAACGACTTTCCAAACACAGTGCATTCTCAAACTCGGCCTCTACTGTATTTGCACTTTCCTATTTAGGGATCTGCCCCTGCTCCAAAAGGTTCCCACCGCCTTAGCCTAATGGTAGGCCAATGGTTCGGCACATGGCAAAGCCCAAGTCTTCCTTGTATCAGGCTCGTTTGGCTCTCCTTGGCCGTAGCCCATAATGCTAGAGAAGGCCAGTTCGGTCAATACATTGGCCCAAACCCCACGGTGCCGACATGGCCCATGTTCCCCTGCCCAATCTAATTCTCAGTTAACCGAAGAAGGTTCGGCCCTACTATTTTGGCCCTTGACAATATCTTGTATAGTGCAAGCCATAGTTTTTGGTGTACTGAAGGTATCGCAAAACCTGAGTTATGCTTTTCCAATGGTCAACTCCTAGGTTGCAGGTATATCTACTCAATTTGCTAATAGTTTACGCTGTATTTGGTCTCGTGCAATTCATCAAATACATGAGACTTTGATTATTCGAGCATAGTCCAATTGAGAGATACATGGTCCAGCGTTCTTAGCTAAATGAAGATTCACATCCACAGGAGTTCGTACAACACGATCATCATCTTTACAATACAAGTATTTTCTCAACATAATATGATTGAGATAATATATATCCCTCATATGTTTTAGTGATTTTCATCCCTAATATAACATCTGCTACTCCCATGTCCTTCATGTCGAATTTTGTATTCAACATTTTCTTAATAAATTTGATCATGTCATTATTGCTTCCAAGAATGAGCAAGTCATCCACATATAAACAAACAATGACATATCCCTTTAATGTATTTTTCACGTAAACACACTTATCACACTCATTGATCTTAAAGCCATTTGACATAATCACATTGCCAAATTTCTCATGCCATTATTTTGGTGCTTGTCTTAATCCATACAAGGATTTAACAAGTTTACAAACTTTCTTTTCTTTACCTAGAACTATGAAACCTTCCGGTTGTTCCATGTAAATTTCTTCGTCTAAATCACCATTTAAGAAAATTGTTTTTACATCAATTTGATGGATTTCAAGGTTAAACAATGCTGCTATAGCGATTAACATTCTAATGGAAGTAATTTTTGTCACCGGTGAATAAGTGGCAAAATAATCTGCTCTCTTTGTTTATCGGCATCCCTTTACTACAAGCCTTGCTTTGTATTTATCTCTTGAGCCACCTGCTTTCATTTTCCTCTTGAATATCCTCTTATATCCGAGTGGTTTGCTACCGGGTGAAAGATCAACCAATTTCTAGGTATGATTTTGCAGTATGGATTCTATTTCACTGTTGATCGCCTCTTTCCACAAAGGAGCTTCTAGAGTGGTCATAGCTTTTATAAAGGTTTGAGGCTTATTTTCTCACAAATATGTCAGAAAATCAGGTCCAAAGGATGTCGAAGTTCTAAGCCTATTACTTCGCTAGGTTCTTCAGTATCCTTTGCTTCTAGATCACCTTTATCTAGATTTTCATTATTACCAAAAGCAGTATCATAAGTTCGTTTTACGAAACTTTCGTCATGTGTTTCTTTGCAAGGAAATATGTGTTCAAAAAATGATGCAACTACTGATTTGATGATAGTATGTACACGTACATCTGGATTATCACTTTTATGAACGAAAAATCGATCAGCACTACTATTATTTGCATATCCAGTAAATATACAGTCAACAGTTTTAGGTCCTATTTTAATTTTTTTAGGATCTAGAATAGCCACCTTTGCTAAACAGCCCCACACTCAAAGATATCTATAGGAAGGTGTTTGACCTTTCCATAATTCATATGGAGTTTTATTCGTCTTCCAATGTGGTATCCTGTTAAGAATGTAGTTGGCAGATAGAATCGCTTCGCCCCACAAATTCTGGAGTAGGCCAGAACTTATTGGTATAACGTTTATCATTTCTTTTAAAGTTCTATTTTTTCGTTCCACAACTCTATTTTTTTGTGGAGTATATGGTGCCGAGGTTCGGTGAATAATTCCATTTTGGGAATAGAACTCACCAAATGGTGATTCATATTCACCACCCCTATCACTCCTTATACTTTTAATCTTTCTGCCAAGTTGATTCTCAATTTTACTTTTATAATGAATGAACTTTTTATTGCTTTTACTTTACTTCTCAATAAATAAACATAGTAATATCTAGTGCAATCATCAATAAAAGTTATGAAGTACTTTTTGCCTCCATGTGTTTGAACGCATTTCAAATCACAAATATCTGAATGGATTAGTTTTGAAGGTTTAGTCCTTCTCTGTCCTGACTGAAAAGATAGCTTCGTTAACTTAGCCTCTACACATACTTCACATTTGTGATTTGCATCTATACTAAAGTTTGGAAGATAATTCAAGTTAATGAATTTGCGCATAGAATCATAATTGACATGTCCTGATCTACCATGCCACATAAAAGAAGATACAAACAAGTAAGTAGAAGATATGATCTTTTTAATTTTTGGAACAATTGTGAGTACATTCATCTTGAAAATGCCATCGCTGAGATAGTCTTTTCCTACATACACCCCATTCTTACAAAGTACAAATTTATCAAAAACAAATACTAACTTAAAGCCATTCTTACTTAACGAAGATCCTGATACTAAATTCTTCCGAATTTTAGATACATGTAACACATTGTTAAGCGTAAGCACTTTGCCCGATGACAATTTCAGCACTACTTTGCCTTGTCTTTCAACCCATGCAGTTGAAGAGTAATCCATGTAGAGTTGTTCCTCCGATGTTGCTGAATTATAGGTGGTGAACATTCGTTTATCGAAACAAACATGACATGTAGCACCAGTGTCTACCCACCATTCCTTGGAGCTGGATCCCACCAAATTGACTTCCGACACAACCGCTAACAGCTGTTGTGAGAATTGCTAATTCATGAGTTGTACGGAGGGGTTTATGTCACCACAAATAGAGACTAAAGCTCGTGTTAAAGATTGAAAATTGAGTTATTATACTTCTAAGTACGAAATAAAAGGTACTGATATCTTGGCAACATTCCGAGTAACTCCTCAACCAGGAGTTCCATCTAAATAAGCAGGGGCCGCGGTATCTATAGAATCTTCTACAGGTACATGGACAACTATGTGGACTGATGGACTTACTAGCCTTGATCGTTACCAAGGGCGATGCTACCACATCAAGCTTGTTGCTAGAGAAGAAAATCAATATATTGCTTATGTAGCTTATCCTTTAGACCTTTGAAGAAGGTTTTATTACTAACATGTTTACTTCTATTGAGGGTATTATTTGAGTTCGAAGCCTTGCGCACTCTGCATCTGGAAGATCTACGAACACCTGTTGTATATGCTAAAACTTTCTAACGCCTGCCTCATGGCATCCAAGTTGAAAGAGATATGATTGTCCTTTGTTGAGATGTACTATTAAACAAAAATTAGGGTCATTTGCTAAGTTGGCATTTTCATGATAGCAAGCTGGTGTTTCCCTTTGTTTGAATACTCGTGATATTTTTTTTATCTTGATTTTTTTTGTAGTATAAGTAATGTCAAAATTTATCGTAAGGTCTCGGATTCAGCCAATGAAATTCCTTCTACTCCACTAATAGTTTAATAATTAATAAACATTATATAATGAGTATGTATAATTCTATTATGATATTCTATGCATACCATCCTTGGATTATATATTATAAGTTCATAACCCTAGTCCATTCTCATTTGGAACGGAATGATCTACTAATTCTTTGAATTCAGTTAGTAAGAGGGATCTTGAACCAAAAAATAGACCGTAAAATTTAAAAAATAGTATCCTGATCGATTGCAATAATCGAGTAGACAAGTAGACCTAATTCTAATAGCTGGTACAATAACAATAAAGATGATTAATGAAGGGATCCAAAAGATATTTTAAATAAAAAGTGTAAGAGAAACATTTACCTCGTTTAATATTACTATTTTTGATTATTTTCTTGATTTTTTACTTGAATATGTTAATTTGGTTTGGCTTTAATTAAAATATTAGAATAAATTCCAAACTGTTTGGTGAAATAATTTGCGTAGCTTACTATCAAATTCATGTCTAGTCTTGGTTGTTCTATAAAACATTCAGAAATTAAATGTTTTTTTTGTCCAACGTGCTTTTTACAGCTTCAAATAAGCCACACAAAAAAAAAAAAAAACCCAACGAATTGAAGCTTAATATAGTCTTAGCTTCTTGGGTCAAATAAGTTAGAAAAGTAAAATCAGTAATAATTCATAATTACTGTTAATGAACATATAAATATATATTTAGGGTTATGATTTAGACAAAATTCCATATTTCGTTTACATTCTATATTTAGTTTATTCTCTCTCTCCTATATAAAAGAGTTATTGTACATTGATTTATACATAATATATTACAAAGATAATTCTTTTTCACTCTCAACTTTTTTAACATGGTATCAGAACCAAGTTTTTGACTCATTAATCGCCCGGACCCTTCCCACCATCCTATTTCTATTGTTCTTGACGACTCCGACTATGTCTTATCGGCACAAGTAATATCTGGCTTCCTCAAATGGAAAAAAATGATGGCGCATCATCAGTGGGGATGTGCGCAAGCTTACCCAAGAGACCAATGACACTGATGAGAAATTTATAGACCACTTGGAGGATTGGGATACATTTGCTATTTCTATTAGCCTTCAGTTTGGTTGGTTTTAGATTGACTTTGCTTCTACCCCTACCAAAAACATTCGAGATTTTTTAGAAGTCCGCTATCAGACTACTGGTCTTGCTTATCAATTTTAGCTTCAAAATTACTTTCACCGCACGCGCCAAGAGCCAGGTCAATGTATTAAAGATTTTCCTTCTTAAATATATTATCGTACTTAAACTATACTTGGAGGAAGCATACAATTTTGTAAATTGAAACTTTCTACTCTCCTTAATGAGCAGAGTATGGGTTTTGGCACAAGATGGAATACATGGATAAGAGAATGCTTCTCCTATGTATCCATGTAAATTCTTTTCAATAGATCAACATCCCAACAGTTCACAACTTGGCCTCCAAAGGCCTTAGACAAGGGACCCCTTGTCTCTTTTCCTTTTTAATCTAGTGGTGGAAGGTCTGCAAATATTGTTGGAAAGGGCTAAAGTACTACTAGGCTTCATAAAAGGAATAAAGGTGGGAAAAGAGGGCATAGTGGTGTCACACTTGCAATTCACAAATGGTACCATATTGTCTACAACCATGACATTGTGGAAGTCACTAACATTAAGAGAATCTTGATAGTATTTCAACTAATGTCTGGCCTAAAGGTGAATTTCTCAAAAAGCATAATATGTGAGATCAAAGTGCAACATCACAACTAGTTTCAGTTATAGGTTACACGGCAGGATCTATACATATTAAGTACTTAAAAATACCTGTTGGAGCCAACCCTAGAAGGATAGCAAATAGGTAACCCATCAATCAAAAAATAAATAGAAAATTGGATACTCGGAAGAAAAAATATCTGTCAATTAGAGGAAGATTGACATTCGTGAAAGCAACATTATCAAGCCTCCCCATTTTCTTTATGTCCCTGTTTAGAATGCCTACAACAGTAGCTAAATGGATCGAGAAGGTGCAAAGACAGTTATATGGGGAGGCTCCATTGAGAATAGGAAGGTTCAATTGATCAACTGGAATAAACTCACAAGAGATAATAAGTATAGGGGGTTCCAAATGAAAACTATTCTTATCTAAAACTTGACGCTATTGGATAAGTGGTGATAGAGATTCAATAATGAAAAAGAGGCTCTCTCTAGAAAATATGGCCTAAACACGTAGGGGTGCCCACGTGGCTCGTGGATTGGAAGGTGGCTTAATCAGGAAGTTGCCCCAAACGAGGGGGGCACGAAGCAACTAGTCAACCAACCGGGGTCATGGAGCAAGCGGGGC
>JABCMJ010002807.1:0-22543 GCA_014822125.1 Arbutus unedo
CACAGGGGAGGTGGCTGCAATTGTCAGAAACCTCAGTGGAGGTCAGTGCATTTTACCCTTAAAAGTAAAATAGCTAATAAATTAATAATTTAATTTGGCCGTATAGAGCCATAGCTCACTCCAATGGATTTTCCTTCTGCGTCGGAAATTTGATGGACCAAACTCGTGCAACAATCTGAGCGTACTCCCTCACCTGCGGGCGGAAATATCCAAACTAACGCCAAGGACATTTTTGGGTTTTTACCTGAAAATAATCAAACGCCACCCAATCCCAATGAGAGCCACCCATACTCACTGCAACCAACTCCTAACGAATTACGGGAGTTGGTGGCTGACTATCCCAACTCCACCGCCGGAACCACCACTGTCACCGCCAAATTACGTAAACACCCCTAAGCCGAACGTAACATGGCATGTCCATTATAAAAAGGGGCGTGTATGGGAAGACAATCATTTCTTTCGTTGCCTCTCACTCCTGCCCTACTCATTAAACCCAAAAGGCTAATCTTTAGAATCGGTAGAAAGGGCGGATACAGACAATTGGGAGAGAGAAAGAGTTGGATTAGGGCAATGCCTAGTTCTTCATCCGTTGGTGAAGATAATGGTGCTTTGCGCAATTTCAAGTTAAACCAGTCCACCTTCTTAGCTTCTCTCATGCCGAAGAAAGAGATTGGAGCAGATCGGTTTATCGAAGCTCACCCTGAGTTCGATGGCCGTGGTGCTGTCATTGCCATCTTCGGTACGGTATTTCGTTCGTGGATCCGATCGGTGTTTGTTTCCCGATAAAAGAACAGAGCGTAAAAGAATTTGATTACACGTCTCTGCTTGTGGGTTAAAGGAAGTAGAAATCTAATTAGTCAACTTATCTTAGGAGTCGCTATTAGAGTCACCGAGCAAACTACCTTAAACCCGTGAAAACTAAGTAAGGATTTGGAAGCTCAGGAGCAAAACAGTTGACTGAAAAAAACTCAGAAATTTCTCTGTTTTATAAGCACTCAAACAGCGTGTAAGGGGGTAGGATGGCTGGACGGGGTTGGGTTCCGTGTTTTAGTGGTTTTGCGACTCCAGTATTTGTGACGATTGAAGCAAATGCTGAAAACTGTAGTGTAATTGATTTTTGTAGCAAGAATTATGAAGACTTGATCCAGTTGATAGCATCGCGGATGAGTTTTCTTTCACTTTCAGTTCAATTGATATTATAGCTAATGCTATCGAACAACATGTACCTATTTAACTGAAAGAAACTTAGAAGTTCATATGTTTTCCTAAGCAATCAAAGTTCGTAACAGTGGGCAGAGGGGCTTGGTGTGGGGTGAGTTTGGATTATGGCTGTTAAACTGATATTTTGACACCTCAGTACTTGTGATGATTTAAAATTAATTGGTGAATTGTTGTGTAGTTGGTTTGTGTAAAAACCTATTAAGAAAGAAACGAAGAGGTGAGTATATGCGATGCATGGAATATTCTTTTTCTTTTCCTCTTAGCTCAACCTCAACTAAGATTGGAGATAAGTGTTCTTAATCTTATTGGTTTTAAACTCAAACTATATTCTTCATTTTATTTGCGTTATCCTGGGGATACATGTTAATGATTCTGGATTGTAGAACTCAGAGTATGATTTCATACATTCCCAAACGGTTGATAGATGTGGTTTCGTGTGCGGGCGCTTGTTTGCACGTCTGCGCTAATTATTTTTTCTTCTGAAGCCAAAGGTCATTATTGCCTTCAGCTGAACTCATTTGTTTTTTTATGCTACTAGTGAGCATGAATCGGATGAGCTTGTATTTTGTGACGCTAGTGTTAAAAACTTTTGGAATCAAACTTATAAAGTGGTTGCCTCCTACACTTAAAAGTTCTATTTTTACAGTTTTCCTATTCATGTGTCAAGATCACCTGTTTTCCAGATTCTGGTGTGGACCCTGCTGCTGCTGGATTGCAAGAAACCTCAGATGGGAAGCCCAAAATCCTAGATGTGCTTGATTGGTACCTTTTCTGATAGTTCCAATAGGCATTATATAACAGGTTTTTTTTTTTGAAATAGCTCTAATTAGGGAGTTTTATGGTTTTAAATTTTTTTTTAAGCACTGGGAGTGGAGATATTGATACTTCCAATGTGGTGATCGCCGATGCAGATGCTTGTATCCGTGGAGCTTCAGGTAAGTGAACTATAAAGATTTTGGGATGTATAATTCTTTTTGTTTCTTCTCTCTTTTGCTTAGAAAAAGCATGATTGTAAAATAATATCAGTTCTCTACCGTGTACTTCACTTGAAAAAACGTCGCAATACTTGTTGTATCCATTTCTAGTTTAAAATTTGTCTTTTGTGGGGTTACTCATTTGTTGTAAGAGCCACTTCCCTTATTATGCCAATAATGTGTAACTTTATATTTTCAAATCTAGGGGCATCTCTGGTTGTGAATTCATCATGGAAGAACCCTTCTGGGAAATGGCATGTGGGATATAAGTTGGTGTACGAGCTTTTTACTGACTCGTTGACTTCTCGTTTGAAGGTAGTTCTTATGTTCGATCAGTGGGTAGATATTTTGGACTGCATTCTTGGACAGAGACGGCATGAGTGTTGTGAATGACGTTTGTTTTTCTTGTTTGCTTATTTTCCGTGGACAGAAAGAGAGAAAGAAAAAGTGGGACGAGAAACATCAGGCAGCAATAGCTGATGCTGTAAAGCGTCTTGGTGAATTTGACAAGGTTGAGATTTTATTTGATCAGCCACGAATCTTTCGATTAGAATGCCTAAAAACATAATATTGTCCTCACTTTGATATCCATAGTTGAACAATCGCTCAGTAAACCAGGTACAGAGAATTAGATACTAAGGAAGAAGCCTGTCAGATTCCTTTGGACAAGCTTTATTTGCATCCAATCGTGTAAAACTGATACCTTTGTCACATTTTACCTGCTTTCATGGCAGTGCCATTTTGTTTTTTGACCTTATGCTCCATTTGTTTTTCTGCGGAGTTTCCAGTGAAAAGATAGACAGATCTTGACTTTCAGTTCAGCGCAGTTGAGATGCACTTGTTGTTCCTAGTTGCTCGATCACTAATCAAAATTTTCACCAGATGATATTCTGTGATAGTTTGAGCCGTTGCCACTTGGCTTGGTCTTTTTGAAACGTGTCTTTTTTTCCTAAGCTCTATTTTATTGCCTTTCATGATTAGTTTGGAATTGCCTATTTCCAGAAACATGTAAAGGTCGAAGATGCTAATTTGAAAAGGGCTCGTGAAGACCTCCAAAACAGAGTTGATTTTCTGAGAAAGCAAGCTGACGTTAGTCCCAGACTCCAAATTGTGTTGGAATGCTTTATTCTTTTTGGATGATCCCTATTTTCCTCTTATTTCTTAGCGGTTGTCTTGTTTATGTTTCAGAGCTACGATGACAAGGGGCCTGTTATAGATGCTGTTGTATGGCATGATGGAGGACTATGGAGGGTTGCTCTTGACACTCAGAGTCTCGAGGATGACCAAGAGAGGGGGAAACTTGCTAATTTTGTGCCCCTGACTAATTATAGGTTTGTATGCTAGGGTAGAGGCACTGCTATATAATTGAGGAGTTATAACTTATACTTTGAGGTGCAATGATGTGTTTTAACTGGCAAAGATGATCCTTTTTGAAGGTATTTTAATGGCCTAACCTAATTCATGAAGAAAATATATCTGCTACAATTTTGAACAAATAATAACTCTACGGTTTTCCCATTCTTGTTAGTCACTGTAATATGTGGTTATGACCGTCCGTATACACCCACATCCCCCGAAACAGTTCTCATGGGACCCCATTCTGCATTGTAAGTATGCGTGGGTGATCTTGGGTCTTTAAGTGGTTGAAGTGAACCCAATTGATAATTTATTTTCTAGCTCAACAAACTCGAAGTGTTTTTGGTGGAATCTCTTTTTGTTATGTGTATTATTGCTTGATCGCAGCCTGTTACCCATTCCTTTGGAGGTTCATGTACTTTTCAGAAACGACAATCGATGTATTTGTCTTCCTTCGAAAAATCATTTGAACCCTTTAATGTCTTGAGGTCATTTATGCAATGTAAGAGTGAATATGGAATGCGTTATTTGTCCCTAGGGACCCCATTCAAACAAGGGATCCGTGTATTTGAGCCCTACTTGTGAATTCCCCTACTGCACTTGACCACATGAATTCTTGAAAACTGTCGTTCTGCCCTCCCGCTTCCGCCCCTACTGCTGGTATGAAGACTTGCTATCTTTGGTTCTCAGCATGTAAGTCTTGCCATAAGGCATTTCCCTATCCAGTTGTAGTCACCTAATTAGTGGAAGTTAATGCGGATTTTAAGATTCTATTTGTTCTCTGCCTGCCCCCACCTCCCCGGTTCATCTGGTTACTTTTCAGATATTGGCTAACAGACGATATTGATTCTGGAAAATCATTTGCAGAGAATACATTATTGGTAAATAGGGGGATGCATTATGGGTCCTTGTTACAAATACAGGGCCGGGGTCAGCATAGAATGAAGGGGACGGTCAGTGTTCCTTTTCTATTTGCTTCCCTCCATATTGGCACATCTTGCCACAGCAGAGTTTGAAGTGCCATCTGACTGGATTTTTCGAAAAATTGAGACTCCTTCATAGTGAGAGTAGATGTAAAGACCATAGCCTTGGTCTCTGAGCCTTTGGACCTCTTGGTGCATTTTTTCCTGACAACTGTCGGTGAGCATTGGGCTTTTGAACCTTACCATATGCCATTTTCCTCCTCCCTCCCCTCCTTCCCCCGTAAAGGACTAGTCCATGTTAATCAATGTCATTAATATCGTGACAATTGCTTGTTTTCTTCTTTATTGGGGTTTATTAGGTATAAGGGGGAGAAATGTTGTGTTAATTGTAACTTTTGTTGGAGGACACTATTCTTTATAGTTATATACTTGTATTGATTTGTTACGCTAAGTTTTTTTCTAGGGTTATTGGTCTCTTGTGATTTAGGATATTTTTTTCTCCAAGATCCTATTTTTGTTTTTTACGGTACAAGTACTGTACATATTTTTTTTGTTCCAGAGACCTGTTTACCTGATAGATGCAAGTATTCGCAATTGTGGGCTGTCTCACTTGTGCTTGTTTGGAGGATGTGTAGTTGGGCTAGAAACGTGCTGTTCGTAAGTGCTGCAAATGGTCTGAACATACCGTGCCAGACAATTATTTATCTAGTTGGTTGAGGGGTGCATATATGTTTTGGTCACTGAGCTCTCTGATTTATCTAGCTGTACATTTAAGCTGTTTGTAATTTCTTCACTTTGCTTCTTTTTTTTTTCTTTTTGGTTCACGCACAGTTTTTTTTTTCTTTTCTGAAATTACAAATAGGTTTGATTGTCAGTACATTGCATTAAATTGTCTTGAATATACGTATTTTGTTGTCCAGTTCAAAATTCAAAGGTTGTTTATGTCTGGCCTGTTTATTTGTCCCTGTTATGAAGCTGGTAGAGAATCTAGTGATCAACATATCGTACTGTCTTCAGATATGTGAAAAACTGCTTTGACTAATTTTGTGGAACATACCTTTCAGGATTGAACGAAAATTTGGTGTTTTCAGCAGTCTAGATGCTTGCTCATTTGTTGCTAATGTTTACGATGAAGGGAGTATTTTAAGTCTCGTGACAGATAGCTCACCACATGGCACTCACGTTGCTGGTATTGCCAGTGCTTTCCACCCAAAGGTAATGTGGTACAATAAGTGGTTTGCATTGCCAGTTTGCACAAGAAAGAATAATACTTTTGACATTTGGTATTATTGCATAGGAACCTCTGCTGAATGGAGTTGCACCCGGCGCACAGTTAATTTCATGTAAAATTGGAGACTCGCGCTTAGGCTCAATGGAAACGGGAACAGGCTTGACACGTGCATTGATTGCTGCTGTGGAGGTGTGTCTTTCTTCATTGGTTTAGGATCCATTTCATGTTGCTTGTTGATAGAGTTTGTTGGTAATGATTACCTTTTTGTTGAAAAATATAAGATCCTTCAGTGAAGTATGCATGCTATAGGTCTTCGACTAGTCCATTTGTCTAGGCACAAAAATATGGAGGGTTGTTATGGCTAGTGTTTACTGCATTGCTGGATCTTTGTGGGGGTGTTCTTATGGTTCTGATAGTGAAAATTGACTGGTTGACAAATATATCTGTTGTAGTACTGGAGGATTTGCAACTCTTGTAGATTTCATGAATTCTGCAATGCCAGATTTTTTGGAAGTGAGATACCACTTCAGGTGGTTGTGACCTGGTTTAATAGCTAGTACCATCTGCCCCAATGGTTGAGTTTTTGTTGCGCAGGGTCAAGTGATGGGGCCCTTGTGCACTGAATTCAACCTGATTATACTAGAGGGTGTAGATTGGGTGTAGACATAATGGTGTAGCCGGGCTTCACAAAAGTTTTTTCAAACACTATGATAAATAATTAAACACGCTTGTGCATATAGAGTCTGAGATGATGAAATAAGAACAACAAAATACGGGTAGAAAAATAAGGTGGAGATAAATTGTCCGTCCAAATATACAGTTTGTATTTACTGTACAAAAGTTAAATTCATCAATCACTAAGTGGTCATATGCGCCGTACAAAACAAAGAAAAAGTCACTATCATATAAAGTACCTTCAAGTATGTAGGTAACCAAATAAGAAAATACGGCAACATAATCTGGAAAATTCTTATAAACTATTACCAGTTTTAGCACTAACAACTCATGCGGATCTGGCATCAACTAGGCTACAATCCCCGACCTTTTTGTTTGTGTTTGCGCAAAGTTTCTCTTGAACTCAACCTACACCCGTTCTCAGCAACCTGATCTTGGCAAACAAGATGTGATGTTACAAATGCTCTGTCCAAATGGTTGAGAAATGAATCAAATGATTGATGGTCCTCCCCAGATTTTATTGGGCCCTAATTATGCTTCTTGACAACCATCATAGAGTTGCTCAAAATTGCAAATGTTAGTCTTGCCTTGTGAGATACTCTATGGTTTCCTTTTCTCGGTGAACTTTTTTTTTTTTTGGTTTTATGTGGATCAGTTCATCGTTTTTTTCTTCGTTCAACACAATAGTGTTTATATTGCTTCATACTTATCCTTTATTTCTGAACGCTTATTAACGTTAACTGAAGATGTTTCAATAGAGTATTGCAACTTAATGAGTATTCTGTATTCATGAAATATGTTCATTGTTTGTTTATTTACAGCATAAATGTGACCTCATTAACATGAGTTATGGTGAACCTACATTACTACCAGACTATGGGCGTTTTGTTGACCTCGTTGATGAGGTAATACTCTACCCTTCCACTTTTGCTCTATTATTCTTTTAGATTCTGCTTTTGATATCGCATGCTCTCGTGATTGTTATGGATGGCAACATGGTTAACTATTTAGGTTGTGAACAAGCACCGCCTAATATTTGTGAGTAGTGCTGGCAACAATGGCCCTGCATTGAGCACTGTGGGTGCACCCGGTGGCACCACTTCAAGCATAATAGGAGTTGGTGCATATGTCTCTCCTGCTATGGCTGCTGGAGCCCACTGTGTAGTTGAACCTCCTGAAGAAGGGCTTGAATACACCTGGTATGCTAATTTCATGTGTTAAGAATTTATTGATTTTGAGGGATCAGTGAACAATTGTCATTTTATCTGTCTTCTAATCTTAATGTTCACCTCATTTCTCAAGCTTCCTCCTTTAGCCGTTTCTATCTTTATCTTTGGTATTGGAATCACATATAATTGGCTGAATTCAGGTCTAGCCGAGGGCCAACTGTTGATGGTGATCTGGGGGTTTGTATAAGTGCTCCTGGTGGGGCAGTGGCTCCTGTCCCTACATGGACGCTACAACGACGCATGCTTATGAACGGAACTTCAATGGCGTCTCCCTCTGCTTGTGGGGGAATTGCATTGCTCATTAGTGCCATGAAGGTGGTTATGTTTTGCTTTGGCTTTTATTTTTTAGCTCCATCTCCTAATGTCATCAACATTGTTTCTTTCTATATTTGACATGTAAGGTTATGCTCATTGATGGTGCAGGCTGAGGGAATTCCTGTGAGTCCATACACGGTAAGGGAGGCTCTTGAGAATTCAACTATTCCTGTTGGTGGATTGCTAGAAGAAAAACTATCCACTGGGCAGGGGCTTATGCAAGTTGACAAGTTAGATATACTAATCATGGCCTTTGTTCTTAACTGCTAATTTGAATGGGCCTTGTATGGCACTGAATTTTGTGTTTATAATTATGAGCTATAACATGACAGGGCACATGCATACATTCAAAAGCTGCATAATGTTCCATGTGTTAGATATCAAATAAAGATCAATCAAGCTGGCAAATCAGGTGAGTGTAGTTTCTTTCATTCTCTTCATATACGCACGTTTTGAAGCAGATCATTTGTGCATCCATTAGTTGTCGTCTGTTAACCTTTTGTCATGGTGCATTGTTTGTTCAGCACCTACATCACGGGGCATCTATCTACGGGAAGCTAGTGGTTGCCAACAATGCACGGAGGTGAGGGGACATAGATTGAGATGGTCTCTGGTCTAATTTATTGTATTTCATTATCTTAATCTGAGAGTTTCTTGGTACTCTTGGTGAATTTATTTTCTCTAGTAGACACGCTTAACTTGGATATTTTGAGCCACTTTTTGCATTTTCTTTATTGGACTAATAAGATCTTACTTGCTTTTAGTAGGTTGTCTTTGTTGCTTATTGGCAAACCAAACCTTTGGAACAACTCACGTCTTGTGTTCTAATTTTAATACCTTTGTTAACTTCTCAAGATTCGATAATTACTTTTTAATTTTTTCTTATGACGTCGTTGTGCAGGGCCACATCAATCTTATACTTCCTTATTTGTTCATGCTCTGTGAATAGATGTTACAATACCAAGTGTTTGATTAAGCCAAAAGCTTATTAAGTAAAAACGAAAGATGCACATCAAATCAAGGCTGAACACGTGAAATAAGAGTTATGTGGTTGGCTATATTGAGAGGTGAGGGGCGATGTTGAGAGGGAGGGCGCCAAAAGTTCAATGATAAGGTTGCGGGCATATGACTGTTGGACAGTCTGAGCGTTGATAAGGATGCAGTTGATTTGGTTTAGTTTGAAGATATGGCTTTCAAAAGGGCCACCTTGGGAAAAATACGAGTTCACTTGGACAACCCCATAATACTTGGGATTAAGACATGCTAATTGAGTTTATGCTGTAACTTTGACACTTTGCAAGTACCGTGTCAGAATTCAGATAATAATCTGTCTTACTGATTGTGGAGGATTTTCTTTGTTTACCTTTATTTATTATCAAGGAAAGATAATAGTTCAATGAAGCTAAGGAAGACTTGGGTTCAGATATGTGTTTCTTGAGTGCCCCCTTGGGATTGTGTACTGAACTCGTGAGTGGTTTCACTTATTTGTATGAGTTCGTTTCCCTCCATACCTGCAAATCTTTGTGAAATATGTTCTGCAACGATCCCCTCCTCCCCTCACACACACACCCACACCCCCCCTCTTGTAAGCAATTTTGTAATTAGAACTGTTATGGTTATGAGTGAGCTAATCACACAGGGAAAGAAATCCAGAAAGATGCCAGCTGTGATGTATCTTGTATGCGGGGTGTTTATTATGCTAAGTGTTTTGGGCATTGCCATATATCCCATTGTGTTGATGTTGACTTGAAACATTTGGAGGATAACATGATTCCTTGCAGTGGACGGTGCAAGTTGAACCAAAGTTCCATGAAGATGCAAGCAATTTGAAGGAATTGGTTCCCTTCGAAGAATGTATTGAGTTACGTTCTAGTGGAAAGGCATTTGTGAGAACTCCTGAGTATCTTCTTCTCACTCACAATGGGCGCAGCTTCAAGTAAGCCAACATTAACTTGACTCTTCTTCTGTATAAGCAATCATCCACATTTATCCATGCCTCAGTGGATGCATACATACACGTGTTGACGTTGATTTTAGGAAATGAGTGGCATGCATAAGGTCAATTGTTGTAACAATGGTGCATGATTGCTTTTCTATTTGCTTGGATTCGCTCTCAAATGTTACTTGAATTTTGATTGAGCAGTGATATGTACATATTCATAGACCGCAATGTGTGCTTATGCTTGAGCTTTGTCATGTGTGCCTCGACGAGGGAATTTAGATGTCACAGGCTAGTGTAAGGTTATGTCTGGGCGCTTGAATTTGTTCAAAGGGAGGGTTGTGTATCAAACTCATGAAAAGCCATAGCCCATGATCTGGTTTGTTGAAACTCCGAAAGTTGAGTCAGCGCATGCCGAATTTGACTCCGTTTGATCTTCATTTCTTGGATTATCGGGTCCAATTTGTGGGATCTGTGAGCCAGAGCCTTTCATGAGGCTATAATCATGTCCCCGTGGTTGGGAACAACGATATTGATGAGTCCTATGGTATGGGCTTGCAAAATGAGAACTGAGGCCTTCATGAAGTTTGAAAAAGGCAGTTCTTCAAATAGTGGTGGTGTTGGGTACCACCCACGCAGATGACAATAAGTAGAAAACCACTATCACACAGAAAGAGAATAAAAAGAAAGAAAGGAGAGAAGTAATCCTTATATAATTATATTCCTGTTACTTTCTATCACTATACAGTCATCTTTCATTTATCTGTGGAAATTTCTGCTTGGTTGCTTATTGCACTGTTTACTATCCTTTGTTGATCTTATTTCTGTACCGCTCATATATTCTCTATATTTACAAATGCTTTCCCTTTCTTCGACAGCATAGTTGTGGATCCTTGCAATCTTGGTGACGGTTTACACTACTGTGAACTATACGGAATAGACTGCAAAGCCCCATGGCGTGGTCCCCTATTCAGAATACCAGTTACTATTACAAAGGCGACAGCTGTAAAAAATCGACCTGCACTAATTTCGTTTTCAGGGATGTCATTCGTACCAGGTGATTATTGGTGTTAAATATCAATTATGATTATTTGTCTGAACAACCTTCTGCCTTTGGTAATCTGCACCCTTTCCAACATTTGCATCCTGTGTCATGATTGTGCTAAAATGTCTCGTATGCTGGTATATTTGTTGTATCTAGGTTAGTGCTACTACATAAGGAGATTTGACGGTGATCAACGAATGCGTGTTTCCATGGAATGCCTTTTGCTTCCCTAATGCATCTAACTTCGTTTCTTGCTTTTGCAATTTGTGCTTTAGAGATTGAAGTCCCAGTTTTTATGTTTTTCTTTTTTGTAGCCTATTCTTCCGTCTACCTTTTTTTTTTCCAATTCTGATAAGTGATAGGCTATCAACTCATGTAAAAACTTACAATGGTAGAAAAGGGGCCTGATTATCTACCTCAAGGTAGCACTCCCTTTTCTGTGCAGCACTGTCTTGCATGCGGAGTGGCAAACACATGCCAGAATTATAGTTAACAAGCATGCAGTGAGATTCTAATAGATGATCAACTTTTGTAGGTTCGCATCATTGTGTCAGACACTGATTTTGTTGTGGATTGACGGACCAAAATGTTGCTTACAATCATCTCTCATTCATAAAACATGAGAGTTTTACTCCTTCTATTAACAAAATTTAAATCTCCGTAGTATATCTTCAGAATTTGTTCTCAGTTTTTCAGTTGCTACGAGCTAGTGTCCCATTTCTTTCTTCACACTTACATCTTGCAAGGACACTCTGATGTGCAGTGAGTGATGGATATAACCCCTTTTCTTTCTATCCTGTTTGTTTTTCTAATCCCTCCTGAATGTACTGCTAATAGGCCATATTGAAAGGAGATTTATTGAGTTACCAATTGGTGCTTCTTGGGTTGAGGCTTCAATGCGGACATCAGGCTTCGATACTGCTAGAAGATTTTATATTAACGCTGTTCAGGTACCACATGCAATCAGAACTTGTTTTGCACTGTCTAGACCTGCTTTGACATGCCTGCAATGTACAGGTCAGTCCGTTGCAAAGGCCTATGAAGTGGGAAACTGCTGCTATATTCTCGTGTCCTTCTGCCAAAAGCTTTGCTTTTGCAGTGGAGGGCGGTCGTACCATGGAACTAGCAGTTGCTCAATTTTGGTCAAGTGGCATAGGAAGTCAAGAACCCACTGTAGTAGATTTTGAGGTAACGCTTTTTATGTGTTAAACCTAAAACCTGAATGATGGGAATTCAGAGGTTATACAGCTTAAATCTCTAAATTTGAAAACCTTCTCAAAGCATTTGCCTGTGATGTTGATATTTGTTTGTAGATTGCATTTCATGGGATTGAAATCAACAAAGAGGAAGTGTTACTTGATGGAAGTGAAGCACCTGTCAGAATTGATGCCAAAGCGCTGATTTGCTCTGAAAAACTTGCTCCGGCTGCAATTCTGAACAAGGTAAAGTTGTTGACACTAGTGCAGTTTGTGGGGCTTTATGTATTTATTTTAACATATTGTTGTACTTGGTCTGTTTCGAGCGAACTTTTATGTAGCTTCTTCTCTTTGTCCTTGTCATTCACAATGCAGATAAGAGCCCCATATCGACCTATTGATGCTAAACTGAGTACCCTTTCAGCAGAACGTGACAAACTACCCTCGGGCAAACAAACTCTAGCATTAACGTTAACGTGGGTTCTAGATTTACTTTTACTTTTTCTGCTTCAATTGGATGCAGCTCAAATACTATGTAGATTCATTCTTGTGCTGCTACTGCTGCAGTTACAAGTTCAAATTGGATGATGGAGCTGAAGTAAAGCCTCAAATCCCCTTGCTTAACAACCGCATCTACGATAACAAGTTTGAATCTCAGTTTTATATGATCTACGATTCAAACAAGGTGATCATTGACATATATATTGAGATTTAATTGTGCTTCCAATATGTGTCCAAATGTTGTTATTAGAAGGTTCCACAAAAGTCAAATGACCTTCTATTTTTGTCATGGCATGTTATACTCGTTATGATTAAGTTTGTCCGGACATGTCCTGTCTACTCCTCAGTTAGTTTAGCTGAATTAGATTTTATCATTACAATTCTCCTCACCCATGCTCATGTATGTGATGTCTACTTAACCACAATACAACCATCCTCAGAGAGATAGTTGTGATCTATTTAGCGTTTGATCCTTTGAGTCCACTTGAATTCTGAAATCCGTTCAACTGTCCAGCCTTCAAAAGTATCCATACAAAGCAATTCTTGGATTCATAGGTACTCTTTAAGTATTCTAGAGAGTATAGGAGTGGAAGAACAATCATAAGAGCACTAGCTCTTGGATAGCCTTCCCGCTTTTTAAATACATGTCTTTTCCTACAAGGTCTAGTTTATCTTGTTTTACAAGGAATAGATACAATAGTTTTACATGTATATTGTTATTAATTCTTGATCATAGTTGGAGTTCTTATTATCTACTAATTAGGATTTGCTCCATTGTTGTTCTTTGGAGTTGTATATTGCCCCTTTTGTGAGTGACATACTCTTATTGTGACAGTAAAACTAAGTAGAACTCTTTCTAATAATCCCATGGAACTCTTCCTAGAGTTCTACAGATGATCATGAGGGACACCTAGCAGCATATCACGACTACCCTACAGAATGTGAATATGTAAAGTGAGGCCTTAGTTTAACAGTTACTGTGCAATTCAATTCTTCCATTATACAACGTCCTCGTCAATTCAGTAGGGTATTGAAAAATGTCAAACCCTAAATCATGTGTTGACAACTCATTATGAAATCAGAAAATCCTGTCTAATTATTACCCTGCCATGACCAAGGTCTTCCTTGAGTTATACCGCAGAAGATCACGGGGGACATACTCTCTTTACTTGAGGGTGAAGATTTCTTATTGAACATTCACATGTTTCCATGTGTGTCTCACTAAGGTACGTGTTCATAATCCAAGGCTAGGATATGGACATTATTACCATTTATTCATTTGTTTTTTGGCGGGAATCCTATTGGCCCCTTGGTGTAGAGGTAGTTGCATTTCGTATCCAGAGTGGATGAGGATGGTTCCCCCTTCTTTTGCTGCGCATAAAAGGTATAATTGTTTGCCTTTTGAACAATGCATTTGAGCAGAGACTCCTTGAAGGAACTGTCATGTCTCTTTAGTACCTTGCCCCTTTTAATTCTATTTCCATGATTTTTGTCAGTGGTAGAAGCGAATCAGGGACGACAATTAGTTTTGATTGGTTGATGGAAGTATGACAGCATGGAAGTGCTGAAATTTAGCTAAATTTACACTTTAATCTGCTCCAATGTCACTAATCTTCTGAGCAAGTGTTACAGTTAGCATGCAGGCCTTACTTCTGTTCTGTTCTATTTATCTCTTTGCTCATCTGGTTTGCAATTCTATGGAGGAAATTGGAGCATTTATGTCACAACAATGCTTTAGCTAATCAAGAAGTAAATTATAGTTTTTACCATTGTTCTTAGTGGATTGTAAGCTCCTCTGTTTTCTGTTTTTATTTTCCTTTCATATCACAGCGTGTATATGCCATGGGTGATGTCTACCCAGAATCTGCAAAACTTCCCAAGGGTGAATACAGTTTGCAGCTTTACCTGAGGTATGGCTCTTATTTCCCTGCTATCACGAGTGACATGCTTACATAAAGAGATGTATTCCTTACTGCAATGTTCAAATCTGTACAAGTTTAGAACTACATTTGAAGTTTCTAAACTTGTGTTGCTACTCAGACAGAGAATCATCTCACTTGTATCTTATATTACTAATGAGCATATCCTTGAAAGGCATGGTGGATTGATACTGATTAAACTCCTCACTGCTTAGAATGGTCATCCTTGTCTGAAAAGGAGTACTTGATGTTTTTTTTCTTCTTAAATACGAGAAGAAGTTTGAGATAAAAGCTCATATAGTTCATAAGGGAGCTATTTGTTACAGTAATTTCTAGAGCTTCAGTTAACCTTTGAACAACCTTAATTTCAATCAGTGCATCATGTTCCAACTTTAGGCTGCTGCTAAATTTTTAAGGCACTTTTCATGTTTCAGGCATGACAACGTGCAGTACTTAGAGAAGATGAAGCAACTGCTGCTGTTCATTGAAAGAAAATTGGAGGACAAGGTAGTGTCTTATGTTCTGTAAGGAGCAAGTTTCATATTTCCAAATGTGGTGAGTTGCTTCCATGAGCAGCTGTTATTAGCATGGTTCAAGAATCTTCTCAGTCTGTGTTAGTCTGCGACTTCAGCATCTTCCATTAATTTCTGTTTTGTTTCGCAATCACATTCATGAAGTGCAGAAATCACATGTGAGATAAGCAATTATGAACTGACTTGATAGTTGTTGACTTGGCTTCTGTTCGTCATCAATAAACGGACATCTTGAATTGTAGTTATCTTTGTGGAAGAATAGAATTCATAGTCCTAGTTGATTAACTGATATGGTGAAGTATCTTGCAGATTGAGCTACAGTTAAAATCAGTTCAAAGATGCATATCATGCTTCTCTACTCTGTTTGTTACAGCTTTAAGTACGTGATTGATGTCTAAGTTTGGAATTCCATCAATCCGGCGAGTGTTCATGTTAGCATTGTTGCTCCCGTGATCACACTGCTTTGTAAGCAATGACTAGTTGCTAGGTTTTTCAATAGGTTATTGCTGCCTAACTTGACTGGCCTTCAACTTCATAAAATCTCGTTTTGTCCTCTCATGTATGAGGTGGTGAATTGGTATTGCGTTATCCATCACTCTGCAGCCACTTTGTGTGTCCCCTTTTCAGCAAATACAGACCTGCATATTTTTCATCAACAACTTTACAAGAACATTTGTCTGGTCTTTAGGCACATAAAAGCTACGTCTGAATTACCTGATGATATTATGCATCACCATTACACCCTCTGGTCCTTTTCCTTTGGAGTACTGTCCCATATGAGGCGTTCCACGCATGACTGTGGAATAATAAATGAGCTGTACTTCATAGGCGTGACTTATGATATCAGATTACTAGTTTTGATGTGTGAGCCTTTAAATTCTTGAGATGAAAAATGTTGCCTGCATGTTTCTGAAAAGCATTATGACCATTGCTGTGTGAGGGAAAAAGAGAAATTATGTGGACATTTAATCGTTTTCTGTCAGCTATACTGCCTCATTAGTCTCCTGCTGCTGCACCATGTGTCTTATAGTTTCGCTTGTACTGCTACTTTAAGTTTCATATCATATCTATCTTAAAAGGTCAAAAAATAAGAGATTGTGGTGTACACATTCTGCCAAATTCCTCTTCGTCAGATCCAAATATAGAATTTGAGAAGGCTCTACTGCACATCAGCTTGCGATTAATTTTTGAATGGTCTTTGGTTATTTTTTAATCCAGGAAGTTATTCGCTTGAGCTTTTACTCTCAACCAGATGGTCCAGTGATGGGTAATGGTACCTTTAAATCCTCTGTTTTAGTGCCTGGGTATGTAGTTTTCTTCATGACTAGTTATTTATGATATTCTGCACTCTTATCATAACATACTAATGACTGCATGTTTTATTTGAAGAGTGAAAGAGGCATTTTATGTGGGGCCACCAACCAAAGACAAGCTCCCAAAGGTATTGGAATACTAGGAAGCCCCCTTTTCCCTTACAGTGGGATTGCATGATTAATGGTGCCTAATCTATTGCAGAACTCCCCTGAAGGATCTGTGTTGCTTGGAACGATCTCATATGGAGAGGTTTCTTTTGATGGTCGGGAAAATCCACAAAAGAACCCCGTATCTTACCAGATATCTTATCAAGTGCCGCCAAATAAGGTTAATATATTCATGGCTCATGCGATTACCTCACATCTGACTTGTCATGGTTCATGATAGTGTTTATTTCATGTTTAATTGGCTGGGATTTGGTGAGGAGTGTTTTGTGTTTTTTTTTTTGTTTTTTTGAGGGTTCGTGGTACTCGCCCCTTGTAAATTTTCAGAATGCCAACTGATGTACGAGGGCTGCCCTCCATAAATTTATTAGCTGCCTGTGTAATTGTCACCCACCACACACTCAAGCCACAAAATTTTCTTTTAATCACTGATAAGGAAATCAGGAAAGCCCACATCTAGCTATACGTGTTCTTATTTTGTAATAAAAAATAAAACTAGTTCCCTCCACTTCCCATTTAATATAAATGAAACAAATAACATGGCCATATAGCAACCCTCTCTCTCTCTTACTCACACACTCTCACTCACTCAAGCCTTTTGGCTCTCTCTTTCTTGACCACATGCAAAACCAGTGGCTGCGTTTTATCTCTCTTTCATCTGGTTTCCACTGTAGACCAAAATCTACGTAACAGATTTTTCTTCAACAGATCTTCCTCGTTCTTCGTCCTATGGGTTGTAGTGTAGCCTAGCCTGAACTGGATCTTGCTGCTTTTTTTCTTTCTTTCAGTAACACAATAATTATTCAAAGGATATTAAACGCTACCCTCTGATTAGCAGCAGGGCCCCACCCTAATGTGTTTGTTGTGAGCTCTCATCCATGGAATCGTGGCTCCGCTCCTGCGAAGGCCTTTTGTTCTGGAACCATTGTCAACTACTAATATGGTACAATGTGGCTCCATACTTGTCGAAGTAATTCTGCAATTTCTCTTTTGCAGCTTGATGTGGACAAGCGAAAAGGTTCTTCCACGACTTGCACAAAAAGTGTTTCTGAGCGAATAGAAGAAAAGGTATTGAGGAAAAAGAAAGCGGTTTTTCATGTTGCATTTTGTAGTACACGCATGTGTGCCCTTGTGTACACATGTTGGCATGTAGACGATGTAGGAGTTTGCTGCTTGTTAACTGTTGTAAATTGCTTGTTAACCAAGGGACTGAAAATTTACGGGGATGGCAAACTCTGCCAACCCAATGTCCTCAACCTACCGTACCCTAATGAGAATGGATTGAGAGAATACAAAAAGGGTCAGGTAGGGTATGGGGGTGGGTAAGGTGCACCCGATAGGAGTTGGCAAAATTTAGGTGATATTACCTTTATACCATTAACATTTAGCTTTACTGGCATAGTCAACCATTGAGAGTTAAAAAATATAAACCTCATAGTATACTAACAAAAGGTCCCGACTTGACAAGTCCCCAAACCTGCTCGATCATATTAGGAAGGGTTTTATCCTTTTTTGGGGGGTGGGGGTCATTATTAGAGCAGGGTTGGGTAGCTGAATGCATTATCTCAAGTTGGACTTCAGTCCTTTCTTAATAAATGCATACCGGTATTAGTATCAGATATTGCACCATGGTGGAAGTCAAGGAACAACATGGGTTGAATTAACAATCCTTTATGCTGCGGTGGTGATAATACACATTTTGACAGATGCGGTTAATGCAATATCTTGTTTGTTCCTGGCATGCTATACTGAAGGTTTTAGTTGTTAGTGTATGTTGGATTTATTAATGCTCGAACTCATTTTCCCATTCAGGTACGAGGCGCCAAGATAAAGGTTCTTGCAAGCCTTAAACAAGGCACTGATGAAGAACGCTCAGAATGGGAAAAGTTATCCATCTCTCTAAAGGTAAAATTTAGATATTACTCTTATTTTTTGACATAAAGATTATGTTTATACAACTGCTATGAGGTAATATGTACAAAACACAAATGAACCTTTTCCACAAGTTCAGTTACCAAGTTAGATTGGATGGTTTCAAACTCCATGTCAGATGACACCAATTGCAATAATCACTTCCCCACCCAACTTCCAAGAAGAACAATAGAGAAAAAAAGGAAGAAGAAATATCAGCATGCTTAGTTACTTGTCAAAAAAAAAATCAGCATGCGTAGTTTCTCTTTTTTATTCAACACGTCTCACTTTGTTTTGTGACAATTTTACAATCTGATTTCAACTTGGATGTGGTCAGCTGTAATTTACGTATCATTTTCTGGTTTTTATCTGCCTGTTTCAATCATTAAAGGCTTCTTGTATTATCTGTTGGTTGGCAGTCTGAATATCCAAAATATACGCCTTTGCTTGCTAAAATATTGGAAGGTCTGCTAGGTCAGAATAAGGTTGAAGACAGGATTCACCATAATGAAAAGGTAAGTTGCAATGGGTATGTTGTATCTTGTGTCATCATGTACTTTGTTTTACAAAAGAAGGCTTGGGATTACCCTTTTTTATTTACATTTTCATCTGTTGGGAACTTGAGCCATGTGGTCCAGCGGTATCCTACGTATTCTAGTTACAAAATATTCAGGTTCAGAGGCTGCTGGAAGTTTCTCCAACATGCTTGTGATTCCCAGCCTCGAGGGTTCATTTCATAGACCTCTAACAATTTCCTTCCTATCTAAAATGGGTTATGACGAATTGCTGTTTAGCAACTAGATTATGCTACCAAGCACATGTATTTTGATCGTGGTTATTCAGTCTCATATTGCATTGCTTTGTTGCTGCTACATCAGGAGCCTCCAAGTTTCAAGTCTACAATCCCGTGGGCATGTGGATTTTTCATTATGACAAAGCTTGTGCCTTCCGTACTTGCTCCCTTCATGTTTAAGCTTTGTCGGTTTAAATTCGAGGGCCATAATGAGGCCCTCTCCATATTGGTTGTTACTATTTTCTACATTGCCTCGGACCCCTTATGTGCATCTTGATAAATGGGTGTTCGCAATGTTCATGTTACTTTTTAAGCATGAAGCATACGACATTGCTCATGTGCTACATTTTGTGATGTATTTTGGGATCATAGGGCTTAGTAATTAGAGGCAAGTATTCACCGCTCTCATGCATGGTCTACCGTCCACTGACACAGTCATGCTTTGTGCATCTTTTGCACGTGGGAGCACGTGCAATGTTCTTCACTATGCACAGTTGCACACATCTCCATTCTCGGGTCATGTTATTTCACATGGCTGTCAGATTCAGCAGGTCTGCATTCTCGGGTCATGTTATATTTCAATGGCCGTCAGATTCAGCAGGTCTGCCAGCCTTTTTGTGTGCTGTACGGTTATACATCAAGCTATTCTTCACCCGTGTAACAGAGATGAGAGGGATTTGTTAGCCTTGCAATCTTCTAGCTGAGGGTCTTTTCGTCTCTTTGTTAACTTTTTAATGATGCTCGCTCCTAGTACTGTCTAGGTTCTTACCCAGGCTTGGTCTCCTTGCATATGGTGTTCTTCAACGTACTTTTCACCATTTCTCCACCCACCTGCAGTTAGAGTCGGACATTGTACAATGTGATGAAGAGCTTGTACAGGTCGACGAATAATAGGACTGATGTAGAGCCAGAGTATAATTCCTACAAATCCACACCTAGGGAGAATTAGAATCTACATTTTTTTCAAGGAAACAAGAAAAACTTTATTCAGTCAATGCCCATGGACATCCTCTTGAAGGTCCTTTAAATAGGTCTAAGAGATAACATCTAAAATACATAAACATAACCATAACAAGATATATATCTACAAAATAAATAAATCATAGATAACCAAAAAAGATAACTCCTAGATAACAAACAAGATAAATGTCATGTTAGGAGAAAACCCACACTTGTATTGAGTGGTGTGGTGTTTATTTATAATAAAATAATGTGAATAGGGCTAACCTAATGGGCCTTAACAACCTAGGCCCATTAGGGTTTATGGGAGCTAAACCTAGCACTAACACCCTCCCTCAAACTGGTGCATATATATCAGTCATGTCCAGTTTGTTACATATATATAAAACCCCGATTACCAACTAATGGTTTAGTGAAGATATCCGCCAATTGTTCATCGGTGCGCACATGACTAGGAGTGATTGTGCCTTTCTTGTATTCATCTCGGATGAAGTGGCAGTCGATCTCAATATGCTTCGTCCGTTCATGGAACACAGGATTGGTGGTAATATGGATGACAGACTGATTATCACACTATAGTTGGGTTGGTCCTTCCACTTCTGCTTGTAATTCGGAGAGGATCTGCCGAATCCACATAATCTTAGAAGTGGCTAGGGCCATGGCCTTATATTTTGCTTCTGCACTTGAACGGGCTACCATTGCTTGCTTCTTGCTTTTCCAACTAATCAGGTTAACCCCAATGGCGACTGAAAATCCAGAGGTGGATTGCCTATCCACTGGGCATCCTGCCCAATCTGCATAGGTGTAACTCTCTATCCGGGTGTGTCTCTGATTATGGTACCGAATGCCTTTCCCTAGATTACTTTGTAGATACCGGAGGATACGTAGAATTGCATGCCAATGAGGAACCCATGGGGTCTGAGCAAACTAACTGACAACACTGACAGGGTAAGCAATGTCTGGCCTAGTCATTGTAGTAAGATAATTCAACTTCCCAACCAACTGCCTATACTGATTGGGGTTAGGGAATAAATCACCAGTATCTGGCAGTAACTTGGCCCATGTGTCCACAGGTGAATCTGCCCTCTTTGCCTGGAACAACCCTGCATCAGACAAAATATCTAATACATATTTGCGCTGAGAGATAACGATACCCTTCTTTCCTCGCAACACCTCGATGCCAAGGAAATACTGTAAATGCCCAAGGTCTTTGGTTTGAAAATACTGATTGAGAAACTGCTTGAGATCAGTAATACCCTGTGCATATCACCTGTGATGACAATATCGTCCACATATATAATCAACATGATGCATCCAGAAGGTAGGTGACGATAGAAGACTGAGTGATCCTTCGCAGACTGTATCAACAAAAAATTAGTTACCACTTGACTGAACCGACCAAACCAGGCCATTGGAGACTGTTTTAACCCATAAAGAGAGCGGTAAAGCCGACAGACACGGTGTTTCCCTCCTTGAGCAACAGACCTGGGTGGTTGCTCAAGATAGACCTCCTCAGTGAGATCACCATGAAGAAAAATATTTTTCACATCTAGCTGGTATAATGACCAAGAATGAGTAACCGCCAAAGACAGAAGAAGACGAAGGGAGGCTATTTTGGCCACGGGAGAGAAGGTCTCAAAGTAGTCGACACCATATGTTTGGACATAACCCTCGGCCATAAGGCGGACATTAAGCTAAGCAATAGAACTATCAGGATGCACTTTGACGGCATAAACCTATTTGTAGCCCATAGCTTTCTTGGCAGGGGGGAGAGCAACAAGATCCCAAATATGATTAGCCTCCACGGTCTGCATTTCCTCCTACATAGCAGCACGCCAGCCGGCATGGGCCAAAGCCTCACCAAGGGTACGAGGCTTGGACGCAAACTCCAAGCCAACAATCAAGGAGCGAATAGGAGCCGTCAAACCATGGTAGGAGGTAACATATAAGGGGTGATCACGGCGAGAGCGGTAGGTCGGCTGGGTGGCGCAGGGGGAGCCTCAGACGGTGAGGCCGGATCAGGCGACAAAGAGACTGGCTTAGCAAGAGCCGGCAGGGGGTGTGCCTGGGTCGGGAGTGGTGCCGGGGGAGCTGGGAGAAGGGAAAGAGAGACAAGGAAGTCATTTGGTGGAGAAGGAGACTCAGAGACACTGGAGAGTGGATAGAATGACTCAGTCTCGACAAACGCCACATCCTAAGAGGTGATATACTGACGGAGCTGGGGGGAGAAATACCGGTACCCTTTTTGTGTTTTGGAGTACCCAAAGAAGACACATTTTGTGAGGACCCGCCCATTTTTAATGTTTAAAAATGTGTTACGGTGAATAAAATGTGTTACGGTGAA
>JABCMJ010002808.1:0-28749 GCA_014822125.1 Arbutus unedo
AGGGCCAAAACTAATTTCAACCACGAACCTTTCACCGCCGCCGGAAGCGCATCACCGATTCATCCGGAAATTACTCCCAGTCCGGCGCCGGTCGTAAATCAGAAGCATTGGTGCTCGGCGGAATTCATCAACTCCAAAAACCGAGGCCGGTTTTGTTTCGATCCTGAGGCGGCGGACGTACAGATGCAGTCGGCGTACAGTGGATACAATCTTGAGAATCTAGGTATTGTTTTGCGCGAGGAAGGAAAGGAAATGAAATCGGAGAAGAAGCCGTTTCTGTTCGATCTGAATCTTCCGGCGCCTTTGTTCTGATCGTTCTTTCTTTTTTCTCCCTTTTTTGGCCGGAGAAATGCCGACGTTTGAAGGTTTTAACTGTTTTCCTATTTTAGCCTTTTGGTTGAGGAATATTTACTGAACCATGTACAGTGGATTACTACTACTATTAAGAATGGTGTAATGCAATTAGTTGGTCATTTAAGAATATTAGCACGTGTCAAGTGTCATCAATTTATCGTTTAATTTTTAAGTATTTTGTTATGCTGTTAATTTGGCGAGTGCAAGAGTTTGATTTGGACTAGGCTCATTTTGACTTAACTAATTTATTATTGTTTTATTTTTATTTCAAAAATATTATTGTTAGGTATGCATTTAATTTAGAAATTTTTTAAAAGTAAAAGTATTTATCAAAAATAGAAATAACTCCAAATATAAAGATATTCTTTTGATCATTGTTTTATAAATTTTGTTTATATTTTTTAGTTTTTAAAAAAATCTAAGTGAGAAAAATTAATAATTTACACAAAATTAAAAAGTATTAAAAAACAAAAAATCTAAAAATACAGATGTCAAATTTAGTCTAAATAGCATTTTTAAAAGTAGACTGTATTATTTGATATTTGATAATTTGTTATATCTTGATTCTCATGTGAACCCGCCAAAGAAGGAGAGAGAGAGAGAGAGAGAGAGAGTAGTTGGCGTTGGTCCCCACTTGGAAATTTGAATGACCAATTCTTCTCGTAGGTAGAAGTATCCCACGTATGAATGCAGTTACAAGGCATGTCCCTATCTGTTTTGTCTTTGTCCTTTTTAGTCATTTTCTTGCATTTTCACACCTTTTTTTCTTCGTGTTTATCCATGGGTTCCCATCTTATTTTTCAATTTAATTTTTCTTATTTATTCGATTTCTCGGTTCAATTTCAAGTGTTTATATTTTTTTGTTCTAATTGATCAAATCGAACCAAATTTATAAGGTATAATAAGTCTTGGCTAATTTTAAGATTTAAAACACCATATGGATCCTTTAACCTTATTGGATTTTTTGCTTTGTTGTTTACAAAAACAATTTTAAGGTTGTTGGATTTCTGTTTTCGTTGGACAATTTCTATTGAACAATTTTTGTTTTTAAGGTTGTTGTTCCTAGTGTGATTTTATCCTTATTGAATTTTTTAATAGGTGATTTTGGACATATCCTTGCTCCGTGTACACATAAAGTATCCATCCCGTCACTGTTCCCAACCCCAAATGATGAAATTGAGAAGGCTACTGAATGATTTTCGATTAGTATTTTACGCGTTAAAACGACGTCGTTTTAACGAGCAACAGTCTCCCCTTGTATTGTTCACAATGTTTCTTAAAAGAAAAAATCTGTGCACACGATTATTTTTGCACAGATGTTTGAAACAGTTGAATATATATGAAACTCAAAAATTAATTAAAAAAATCACATGCATCTAACGAATATATCTGTGTCCAAATCTGTACACAGATAATTATGTATATAACATTACTCTTAAAAAACCGAACGTTTTTCCAAATAAACATTGTACATAAAACTATTCGTAGCAGGAATTCACAATTTCACTCCTTAGTTTGAGCCTGGTTGTGAAGGGTCATAAAAGAGTACACTGTTATCACTCCTTCCGAATATGACTATCCAAGTTTGCTATTTTCAAAGTTTGTTTATTTTCGTGGGGAACTATTTCTATCCATACAAGGATAAAATAGGAATTTAATTTTCACACCCCCTCTTTATCCATTTACATCCTCTTTTTTTTGTTCTTATTACACAAAGTTACTGAAATACCTATCGGATAATCTTGTGTTCCATTTGCACCCCTTTACTAGGAGAGCATTTCCGTGACTTTATGTAATAGAGAGACAAAAAAAGTACAAATGAACAAAAAGAATGCGTCGAAATCAATCTCCTAAAATTATCTCTCTTTTATTCATATCTTATCACTTTCTATTTATGTGAACATACAAAAATGATATCTACCTACTTATATCTACCGTATCTTCTATTATAAATCTATACTTTTCTAAATTTCTCTTCTTACTATATCCATCACATTTATTCTAAGATTTTTCCGAACCGTTCGTCTCAAAGACTGCAAGCCATTCAAGGGCATGATTGAAGGTTGAATGCGATATGCAGGAAAACCATGATGGGGCATCTGAAACATTTGCCTAGCCACTTTAATCAAAAGACACGAGACATAATGAATATGATTGATCGAGACAACAGACGACCAATACACCCAAATAACAAGAACCTGTCTATAAAGTCAAAAACGATAACGATTGGAGAAAAATGGTATTTGATTGATTGATTATCAGGCATCAAATTATTCAGTTGTTATACAAATCAAACACCAGACCTGTCCTGCAATAGAAGAAAACCCGAAAGCGATGAAGACAGCAGGAGACAAAAAAAACACCCAAATAACAAGAACCTGTATATAAAGTTCGAAAACGAAAACAGTGGTGAAAATGGTATTTGATTGCCTGATCAGGCATCAAGTTGTTCAGTTGTTATACCAATCAAACACCAGACCAGTCCTGCGGTAGAAAAATCCCAACAACCCAACTGAACCGTTGAGAATGAAAAAGTGAGAACACCAAACTGTTAAAAAGCCGGTCGAGTTTCGTTTGGTATGGAGCGCTTCAATAGTTTCACGGGTTTCTGGGCCAACCCTACCTATTGAGAACTGAAGAACAAAAAGTAACATTTTTTCCAGTATCTGTTCCACTTGAAAAACACAACATGGGAGGAAAACAGCTAAAAGAGGACTCCAAGAAAAAACAAAAACAAAAACAAATTCTGAGTTAAGGATATGTTCCGTTCAACTCAAAAAACAAACAAACAAATAGTTTTACAGCCATTCCAACGAGATCTATCCATTTGATTTCCAACAAACAAGCAAACAAGAGAAAGAATGTATATCTTTACCTTACTTTTAGGACCAAGTAGAGAAGAATCGAGTGATTCTGTTTCAACTTCAAGCTACAAGAAACTCCTGTGCTTAAGTTTCCACATGTTAATGAAACACAGCTCAACATTCTACCTAATATTTTGATCTCATCGTGTGGCAAAAGACAGGAATCCCTAAATCCCGCAAGAAAAAAAGAAATCCGGGGGGAGTGGAAAAGGGGAGGTGTGGGTTCTTGCTTTCCTTGTAAGAAATGTCTTGGTTTGGCATGGCATTAGAGAAAAATTGTTATGGCTGCTCTACAGAAAAGGCGGGTGGGGCTTCAGGCAGCCGACCGCTTAAATAGGATGACTGCCCAAATAGGATGAGCTCCTTAAACAGCTCAAAAGGATACAAGCCTTCATATCCATTTGGGGCCTTCTCATGAACTCCTATCCACATTGCAAGCCCTACTCACCACCTTAAAAACACCACTTCTCTCTCTCCCGAGGCCCTCACCAAGAAGGTTGGGTGTACCGAATGAGGCGCTTATACAACCGACTTGCTAATACTACAATGCACATCACCGAACTATAATTGAACGTGTATACCGGGCCGTTTTGAGATTTCAATTTCAAGCATTTTGTAAAGTCTAACATTTCAATGTAAGCTCATAGCATAAACTACAAAAACTTGAAAATAGAATTCCTTATCCAGTAACATCAATTTATTAGGAGCAGTTCTATGTATTGGAAATTTTTGTTGCAATGTGATGGATGTTTACAAGGCTGCACCAGAGAAACCCTATGATAAATTTCTGATAATCAAAACCAAAATCCATGCATTTGTGAAAGGAAAAAAAACTAGCTGTTTGAGAGAGAGGGAGAGAGATTGTCATATGCAATGAGAACTGTTCTCACCATCATGAAGTCCGAATTCAAAGAATTAAGTCAGACTCTGGGGCTTCAAATCTGTATGCCTTGTATCCAGAGGGCCCCAAAGGCAAGAAAGTTCCTCGACATGCATCTAAAGCTCAAATGCACAAATATCCACATGAGTGATCCAAGAGAATAAGTTTAGTGCTGATGGATCGAACACGAAACCGATCAGCATGAAGCCACATCCTTTAGGTTTGTGGTTGTAATCTAGGGTGGTTATGCTCTCCTTCGTAAGTAACAATAAGCATCGCGGGGTCCTCCAAGCACCTCTCCACATGTTTCCTTGCAGGGCAACCTCTCATGCTGCTACACTTATAGTATCCCCTGCACGAAGAGGAAGACTTGCTTAATTAATTTCCTAAGAAAGTCAAGCCTGAGATTCAAAAAGATGCCATGCATAAATGTATGAGGTTATAAGCCACTAATTACAAGTACAAGCATACGGAGCATCAACATAGAACATTACCAACATGATCCGAATACTCGGAAAACTAATTATAGAGCCTACTTTGACATTATTCCCAGCGAAAACTGCTATAGAGTTCACACCAAAAGCAACTATGGCACGTCTTTGTCACTTAACAGCTACAGTATCAACTCGAAAAGAAGCAAGAATATAACAATCTTATGTGCACTGAACGGTGTCCCATTGTGAAATGGGTGAGTGGGTGGATAAGTTAAGGGGGACGGTTTGGGATGTACGCTTACTGTACACATACAAGAAGCAAAACAAATCACAACCAAATATGGAACATCTATTGGAACAAAGAAAGAAGAAAAAATACGCACCTAACAACATCAATGGTAAACCAAACTACTTACAAGCCGTGAAACAAAACAAGTGCATACCTCGGGTGAGGAGAACCCTTAATGGGCTTCTGTCCATACTTCCTCCACGAATACTCATCAGGAGGGATATCCGCAAGCTTGCTACTGACAGCAGGCACCTTGATTGATCTCTTCACCCTATGTTTCCTGTTTTCATTAAACAAACAAAAGCATTAATGACCAAGGGCATGAGAAATTAACTAATTGAGAGAAAGCTCTGCAAATAAAAGTTAACCTCTTCTTTGAGCAGTGGCATCTACCACTGCTGCCACATTTCGTGCTCCCATCATCTCCCCTTCCAGAGCACCTTCGCTTATGTTGGTGAGGATTCTGACCGGAGGAGCCAGCTGCACCAATTAAATTGAAGCGACTCCCATCCATATTAGCAACACTACTCCCATCTATGCTCAAGGAAGAGATAAAAGACCCAGTGGATGACATTATGGGTGTGCATGTGGAGCCATCAAATTTCAGATTGATCCCGCTATTACTCCTGCGGTACATCATTTCTGCTTGCTGCTGCTGCTGAAGCTGGATCATCTCCTGTTGTTTCTGCAGCGGCTGCTGGATGAAATGGTGGTGTTTCATCTGTGGCGCTTGTTGAGAAAGTTGAATAGGTGTTTTTCCATTCAAATGCATATCCAACAATGGGTTTCCCAATGTCAGAGAACTTTTAACATGAGAGCCCATTTCTTGAATTGGGTTTTGAAGAAAATTTCTTTCCGGTTGATGATCTGTTCTGCGAACCGAACTGTCGAGCAGGATGTTTTGGGGGAAAGCGGTGTGAATTTTCTTGACCTTTCTTGCTCTTGCGTGACCCAATCCAGAATTAAGAAGAGAAACAACTCTCTTGAACCTAAACACAGCCTCTCCTGTTTCTACCATTATATTTCTAAGCTGAGTCTGATCTTGGGGCTGAGATAAGAGTCTAAGAACTCTATGGCTACACTCTACTGCTTCTCTGTTAGCTTCTTCGATTTCCTCCATCTCACCCCACTAAACCAAACAACAAGAAACCCCTAAATTCTACCCAACCCAAATAACGGTACAGAATCCTTCCAAAATCACTAAAATCTACAGATTAGATGGATCCACATTCATCCGTTAACAAATGGAACAAATTCACAAATACTAAAAACCCATTTCAATGAAACAAATCCCCAGCTCTTCTTCAATCTCCTCCATTACAGCCCCCAAAATCTGACCAAAATTCGAACCCTAAAATCCACCCAAACCAAAAAACAGCACAAAAATCTCCCAAATCACTGAAGTCTACTGATTACATGCATCTTCAATCATCCATAACCAAATCAAAAAGAAACCCAACTACTGAAAAACCAATCAGACTCAATGGGGTTATCGAAAATGGATCAACTAAGACAACCCCAGATGGCGATCAACAGAAAAACAGAAGTTGCAACGAAGGAAAGGAGAGAAAAGGGTAAGAAAACCTCAACGACCCAAACCTTTGTTGGAAGTCGTGTACGCTGTCAAACCCTAGGTTATTTTGTCAATCTCCATAGGGGTGTGAAGTTGATGAATGGTGTGAAAGAGAAGACTTTGTTGTTGCTACGCCAAAGAATACACCACCCCCGAAAGACGTGAAGAAATTTTGATATTTAAATGCTAATTATATGATAGAGAGGGAGAAGATTAGAGAGAGAAAGTATCGAAAAGTCTAGAGAGAGAAGACCCGGCTAAATTAAATAATGGGCGAAACTGCCGTCCCCGTCACAACGTTCGAGGTGGGTCTACCTTTAAACCTCGTTATTCCCTCTTTAATATAGTTTAATTAATTTCCTTTCCGGTTTTTATTTAACCAAAATTTGACCAAATCCGCCCTCAAGTTTAACCATTTTCGGACAAATTTGGTAGCAACCACTGTTACCTGGCGTATAATAATCATCGTACCGATTTATTTTGAATGATACCAGTCATATTTATCCGTACTATTATTTTTTATTTTAATTAATAATTTTTTAAATAATTAGATAATATTGAAATTAAAATCATCTATTTTTATGGTTAGTGATTTTTTTAAAATTGTAAGATTTTATTTTATTTGTTTAATATAATTTTTTTTGTTAAAAAGTATTGTTTAAAAAATATCCATATTAATTTTAAAGATAAATTCAAAATAGTATGCCGGTACTCACCGTACTAGTAACAAAATTAGTACGCTCACTAATATGGAATTAATAACTTTAATAAGAACCGATCAAGAATCTTATCGTGCGTTGGACATCATAGTATGTGTTACGTGTCAAAATATTATTATTTTAGTTATTAAAATATATTCTAAATGATGGAGCAATATTCAAATTATTTTTTTTAACTCGGTGCTTTTTTCTTATGATGTACACTACGAACAACAAGATTTATGTTTTCAAACTTGGTTCGTCTCTCTTGTGATGTTTTGCCATTTTTTAATACCTTTTTATTATGGTTTTTGTATTTCTAAAATTTAAAATAACAGATATAACAAAATTACGAAAAGAAGACAAGAATGAATATCAATTATTATTACAAAGAAAACATTATTTTAGTGTGAACGTCAATTTTGAGTTTGGTTATTTTTTATTTTTTTTAAAGTGCCCCCTTTCAAAAAATATTTGTACTGTTAATTTTTAATTCAATAATTGTTTTGAAAAAAAAGAAAAAAGCTATTTACGTAACTACTACAAAAATTATCAGTCGAAATGATCAGCAACCGAAATGATTGTTAATATTATAGTGCTCTCTATCATTGCGTTATGATTTACAACATCTTGCAATCATACCGAATCGAGTTTGTACACACATTACGTGTACTATAGGCGAGAGTAAAAAGATATAGATACCTTTAATTACTCTTATTTAAGAACAAAGAACAATTGAAAAGGAAGGTAGCACGAGAACCATGACAACAAATTTGACCTCTAATTATTTTGAGATTATTGACCCAATAAAAATTGACATGCAGACTACTTGTCAACAAGGACTAGTAATAAATTCCTTTGTCTAATGCTTAAAAATTAAAGATAGTGATTCATTTATTTACTTCAATTGCACAAATCTAAATGAATCATGACATTTAATTTAAAATTTGTAAAAAAATCTTGATTTTAATTCGGAAACGGTAACACTCCTCATTGGACCTATTTGAAAAGAGTTAACCAACAATTAATGTTTGTCTCTCTTTAATTTTAGAAAGAATTCAATGGAAAAGACAATCCCACCCCTAAATGTGAAAATGTCATGTAAATGCATATGTACGAACCGAGGCATTTACGTAATTACAAAAACTCCAACAATCAGGACCCATCAAACTTTCGACTAGGCTGAGAATTATGCAGGCATGCTTTGAGAGAAAATAATTTAGTCCAACTGAAGCGTATCGGTATTATTATGAACACTTCTACTAGCAAATAATACCATTAGAACTTGAGGTCAAATAGGCTCAGAAAAGCAAAGCAAAGTGGCTTTGTGTCCCTTGGGATCCGACGAGACATAATATGCAACAAATCAGTGCATGACTCTTGAGCTCTTTCATGCTAACTTTGTTGAGCCAATTCCTACTGCGAATAATTAATTCAAAAAAATTAACGCAAACTTTGTTAAATGTCAGACAAATGACTAAAAAAATGGAAACAATCCCGTAAATGATTTACCAATGTGATGAAGAGTTTCTTGCCATCTTTAAATAACATGAACCGCCAAATTATTCGAGGCCATCACTTTTGAGGCAATAATACCAACAAAACCAGCCCCAATATTAGAAACCAAATGAAACAAGAAACAAAAACTCATCGACTACGCCACGGGTGAGTACAAATTCAGCCCGGAAAATGGGGAAATGAGAAGCGCATCCCTTAAAATTTGACGAATCCCCCCATGGAGAAATTCACGAATCCAAAAAGTTATATATATCGATATGAAAAGGCATTGCAGTTAAATACTCAACATGGCATGATTAGCTAAACTATTTTGCATCATCTCCCATAGTTTTGTAATGGTCATGTACCTATTTCCCAGGACCGGAACTGTTGCCTGCTCCTTACCCAGAACAGTGCTATTGTTTCCTTCCCCTTCCTTTCTTGGCTGGCTGTACTTCCGTTTGCTCTTTTCCAGTAACTTCTGATATATCCGCTGTGCAGAAAGAGAGGAGGGACAGAGGTATATGCTATTCGTCAGAATTATAAAAAGCACACAAGATTAAAAGGCCAGAAAAATAACGAGAACTAAGCAAGAATTACAAGCATGTACAAATTGTCTTAAAGATCGCACCAAATTGTAACTTCAGATGGAAGGGGATATGCTTTAGTAGGGTTGAAAGTATTACCGAGAAAACCAAACCAACCTAAAAAACAGCTGTTTGGTTGGTCTAAAGTAGGACTTGGTCGGTTTCAATTTAATCGTACATATATATATATTTTTTTTGGCTCGGTATTGGGTTTTCCCAGTTTTTTTTCTAGCTGACCGAACTAAACCAAATCGAATTTATAATACACAGGATAAAAAAAATTAATTTTCTAGGATGGAATAAATCTTAACCATTCAATTTTATAGAATGGAATAAATTAATTAGTGAATTTCGTTCAATATATAGGAGGCAGCCCAATTTTTCATGAAGTCGTCTTGGTCTATTTTCGGAGGATTGTGAATTGTGGACTATCAATGTGAGTTGTGGCCAAAATTAGATCTATCTTTGGTGAACCCAACTATCCACATCGAACCGATCTTATCCGAACCGATATCAGTTCTTTCATAAATTCGGTCGGAATTGATACGGAAAATTTCTACCCCAAACCGACAGGTTCCGGAATTGCATGCCGACAAACCGACCGTACTCAAACCAATTTCACCCCTATGCATTAGCTCCACGTTACTTTTTTTAAACTGGAGAGATTGAGAAGAACCAGTAGCTCACAGGAAGCTTAGGACACCCAAGGGACAGTTGAGGCTTGTACAGCCTCCTGAATTATTTCTTCTCCATTTCATATTGCACGTATAATACACCAAAAGTGATAAATAAAAACTAAGAATTGCACGCAATGGGATTACTTTTGAAATTCAAAGACCGTGGGATCACTGATGAATTCAAATACCAACTGTAATGCGTGTGTTCATATAAATGCGCATATTGACAATTCAATTTTGATGGGGTCACAGGAAAAGGATACCTTCAGGACCACGAGACATTAGCGTAAAGAATATGTTGTTGAGCTTCTCCATCTTCTTAGCTTCCTGGGCCTGGTCCGTCTTAAACTTGAGACACTAGTAAGAAGAAAGGAAAAGACTAATCAGTGTAAAGAACTCGAAAAGAATTAAAGCAGGAACTCACGGGCATTACAACTACAGCAATTGGTACACTTGTAGCTATCTGAATTTTAGCTCGTCTTTTATTAGTCACATTTTGTGTATGCAAGATAAATTATTAAGGGCGCTCGGGGCACAAGAGACTCTCACTCTAGAGAAACTCCCAGACAGTGTTGGACTAAGAGCAAGGTCAACCTCCACACAATAATTCTTCATATTACCAGAAAGGTGCAGATTTTGACGAGAAGATTTCAGCTTTTGCATATAAACTTTAACCAAAAGATATAGACAATGTTTATATGTCAACAATGATAGATCATGGAGCAGAGCAACTCAGTGAAATCTACGACAGCAAATATCGAGACAGAAAGCATTTGTTACCTCATCTATATTTGAGAAATGAGTGACGAAATGGAAGCCATGCTAAATTTGAGCCACGCTGGAAAGTATTTATGCACTTGAGTGAGAGGCTGGGAGCCAAAGACTGAAGGAGAGATATAGAAGGGCTTCCTTCTACATGGTGTCTAATGCGGATATAATTCTTCTCAACGCTCAACAACCACCCTCTTTGGAAACGCGCACATATGTTTGGGCTAATAAAACAGGACCAAAACTGTTTCTAAAAAGTTGATCCACCCAAACTTGATTCTTCTTGACAATAGCAATCCCAACTTCGTCAAATATGTTAGTAGCTTTTCTCTTTACCATGACAATTTTGCCAAGTACAAAAAGCCTTTGCCAAGTAACTCATCGCATGCAATACAATTCCATGTTGACACAGTACCGCACCCTAATAGTAGTCTCCAAAAGGCAAAAGCTAATACAGATGAAAAGTAAGTGCATTGAGTTTTATTCCCTAATGTTTTTCTATAACACCTCAAACCATAAAACATTGGCCAAGCCATGAGACTATCAATGAGAGACACATTCTCGCTTCTTATAAATATAGGGCTGCATTCCTCATACCTCAAAGTGATCACCAGCTTTCAAGGACGCTAATCAATGACACTATGACAGTATAGACCAACAACTTGTTTGCAGCCTTCTTTGTGAATGTCATATTGTATCAACATATGAGGGGTAAAAATAAAAGTTGAGGGAAAAGACATAATTAACCGAAAATGATTGACAAGCCTAGAATTGCTGCTTTCCAGGTGAAAACTTTGGACAATGTAAGGAAGAAGACAAGAAGCACCCACTTACACTTTCAAATTCCTAAACCACTCATCATAAACCTTTGGTGAAAAAAAGTGTACAACCAGAAACCATCTAATCACATCTAGTAATTATGCACAATACAATACCCCTCGATATAATAACCAAGAGGCAAGCATGGATTACAACTGCCCTTCAATTCTTTCCCACCTCAAAAACTCTAACCAAATCCTCACGATACAATCAGTCAAAATGAAGGCATATTACAAAGCCCACAAGGCATTCTTGACCTTATAAGAGACCGACAGTAACTTGGTCTACTAGGAATCTCGTAATTAGTAGGCCCGGACTAGTTAAAAGCTCTCTAGATTTCCACTTAACAAATCCAAAGCTGAAACAACTCAACCATGTAAACATACATTCAAATTCCAATTGCTATGGGAAAAAAACTGTAATTATCCTCTCCGAAAATTAGGTTGCATATCTCATCATTAAGATGGTAACGGTATCCCACAATTGGGCTGATTTTATGAATTTCATGCTATTAAACTAATAAATCTCAACCTGTTTAAATTACAAGGTATTAATATTCTCATAATCCAGGGGTCAACAAGGAACTCGTTGTAGCTTTTGGTCTACGCTGACAATTCGAACCCAAAATTTACCAGTGAAGGTATTTCTCAAACTTTAGTTGTATCAGGCAGAAGCCCATGCAAGTTGCAAACACTCCTATCCCTTAGTGTAGCCCCTTGTTTCTTTTTCACGTGTCTTAGGCAGCTAAGTAATCTAGCAATGTCTATATAGTCCAACAACAAACCACAGTGAAATTGATGATTCCGTAACTGTCAATGCTAAGATGAAGTGCCTACACACTCAACACACACACATTTTTATGTATCTATCTATTATCTATTACTATTATAAAGGCAACACCATTTTTTGTGTGAATATTAGTTTGAGGATGGCACACATTTTTCGTTTCCAAAAAAAAAAAAAACTACAGAAGCGTATTTCTACGATTTAATTAGCCTCAAAATCCTCTAATCCAAATCAGAATAGGGGCAATTACGAAAACCAAAGTCACGAGACTGTCTAAAACTTCCACCTGTTGTAGAATGATGATTATAGTTGTTCCAAGCCGAAACTCCATCAACATCCACTCTGTTCTTCCGCGTTCACCAATTTCATTCATCCGTCTCCCAAACAATTTCATGGGTTCTTCTCAAACTATCTCCCTTGGATATCTCTTTGTCCATGCTATTTGTTTGCTATTTCCCGTAATGCTCTATCACATACCTTATGATGCTTTTCCAATTGTAATATATTGTGAGATGATTTAATTTTTTTTACAGCAGTTCCTCGTGAATTACTTATTATATAGTTTTGTCTAATTTTACGAAACACAAATTGCAAATCAAATAAATTCAAATGGGGACGAAATTGAATGAGAAGTAATGTGTACCTCACGGTTATCGGTCACCTTAAGCACTAATTTACCATCACAATGTCTGTACTTCATGGTATAGCGCGTCTGTCCCATTGTAATTCAACAAGTCGAAGAACAAGTAAAAAAAAGAGTACAAACAAAGCAGGGAGACGAAAAAGTTAGTTCAATTAATCAAGGAACGTTGCGATTGCATCAAATAGCAGAAACATGAATCTACTAAACCAAATAACGGAAAGAAATAAGGGTAAAGTAGCAGAAGGATTACAGATTCGGGATCAGCTCGAAATAACTGAACGGATCTTTCCACGAAATCGTCCCACGATGTGATGTAAACCATTCTGCCTCACTGAATTGTTATGTCTATGGAAGAGATGAGAAAAGGAAGAACTCTAAGAACTTCCACCCAAAGGCCGCCGTAGATCTCTCGGAGAAGTGAGGTTTTCAATTTCTGGGTTTGGGTTTTCGGGATACGTCCAGCACACACACATATATATATATATATGCTTGCGAATCGGGTTCGAGTCTTTGAGGCCCTTTTGATTTATTTATTTTTTCGACTGACTAATTTTTTAGATTAATCCAACTCTGGACTTTGCAACAGGCTGAACGTATTAGGAAAAAAATTGAATCGTTCAAAAATTTTGCAGTTCGATTAAGGGTTGGGTGTGTTCCGAGGCATATTTTTCAACTTTTTATTTTTTATTTTTTTATTTTTTAGAATTTTAAATACGAGTTTTGAATTTGAAATGAGTGTCTAGGAAATATATGTAAATGCATTTTATAAAAGTAATAGAATAAAAAATATAAAAAAACTCTATACCTCTTTTTAAGTTTTTGCTTTTAAAGTCCAAAATGGATAATAAGTTCTGCATAATGTGGCTCCCAAACAACCAAAACCTAAAAATGTGAATGAAAAAATACAAAAAAAAAAGGACTCCCAAATACACCTTTTGTTTTATTTAATTTAATCGTGCATATATATTTTTATTCTCCTATTTAGTTTCAAGTTTATTTGTTTTTTACTCTAGCAGATCGAAATTAACCAAATTTAAAATATATACTATAAATAATTAATTTCATAAATGGGATGAATTTTAGACATTCAATTTTACAATATGGGGCCAAATATTGATAATGTTTGCCCCAAATATAAATGTAACAATCCGATATTTTTTCAAAAAAATAATAATAGTTTTCATTAATTTTAATTTATCATAATTGTTTTGATAATTATTAATTCTTTTTCGTTAGTATATTGAATGATTGGTTTTGAGAGCGATTGCACGTGTGAAGTTAGAGTTCGCAAAACACTAAAGCACGACCCTTTTTCTTCTTGATTAAGTCTCACTATTAGTTGTTCACGTCTAAACTTTTTAGACTCCTATCCCTTTATTTGTCTTTTTCCTTTCAATGGATACATTGCAAATTTTTAAATTTTCCTCTCAACCTTTTGGTTCTCTCACCCTATAAATACACCCAGTAGTCATTCTCTTTCGTATACTTACATCCAAAGCAACCAACGCAAGAGTGAGAGAAGTAAATACATGAGAATTTTACGGGAGATGCGGAAGGCTGAATTCCACCGAACCATCGCCAAGTTTTTCTCTGGAATAATCGTTCAAGGTAGGAATACTTATCTTCAACCTTTGATTGAACAATAGGAGGGTTTAATTGCATCAGAAATCCTCTTTGCTGCATTTTGATTCGTAACCCAATTTTCAGAGGCGGTCGACCAATCAGTGTATTTTTTTGACAGATTTATTATTTTGTTTAGCTTAGTCCCGACTAACACTTGCACCTGTACGCTGACACTTGCATAAATATACACCTCTAATATTATCATGTCCATGAATCTCTGTGGAATTTTTGTGAGACCTAGAACGACAACCCAACTATATTCGGTTAAATTACATCGTTATGTTGTTAGTTTGTTTTGCTATGTTTTTGGTAATTATGGAAGGAAATAGACTATTGTTGAATTCTTATTTAACTGTTGTTTGTTGAAATTGTGGATGATCATGTTTATAGTTGTCATGTTGCCTAAATTTTTGAAAAATTATAGTTATTTGAATGTGGGGTAAAACCTATAGTCATATGTTAGGGCCATTGAATCAAATGGTGATTGCGACATGGCAACAAAGGCTATCAGGGTGTTTATTATAACTGAATTCGTGTGTAGAGACAAAGTAAATTGATGTTAATGAAAATAAAAATTTTAAACCGGCTTGAGATGGACCGTCGTAGCAAGTGATGTTCTAGGAGTCGTCCCGTATGTTGAATTAGGGCGTTGACACATTGTATTTATGGAAAGGACCTCAATTAGGAGGTAGGTGTATTCGGTTGGAAGGGACTTTGGGGCCATTTTTTATTGCAACTTCTAACTCTCCAATATATCGACGATTAGTGTATTGGGCGTCCTTGAGCCGGTAAATGAGATACAGCTAAGGTTCGTTAATACCTAACCTATTGAAGCCACAATTCAAGGATCTGAATAGGATGAAGTAATTATTGACCTGAGTTGATTATAAAAGATCTCTATCTTGCGTGGTCAGTATTCAATCAGGTACATAACCTCATAGTATGGGCCAAAGACAAGTAAGGATTGATCAATATCAATCGATTGCCTGTGCTAGTGTAAATGGTAAGATTGGATTCTCAAGGTAGTGAATCCTATAAACTAAAATGCAAAATTCATAACAAATTGGCATTTTTAAATTTCGCTGCTTAGTATTATGTTCACTCTGTTCTATTGTCTAACATGTTGTATCTTTGATTTGTTTATCGGGTAAGTATTTTCGTCGAGTATCACAATTTACGGAGTAATTTTTTTGCCTCTGGCATTTTATGCCATATGTAGAAGGATAGTTGAAGATGTCACTCGAGCAGGAATAGCGTGTCACGACCCATCCCGTAAAGGTTAAGGTGCGTGACTGGCCACGAGTGAAACTCGTAAGGTCTGAAAATATAGAGTAGTATAGGAATTTTCTATCAACATATCTGATATCAGAATGTGAAAAATAAAATTTACTTCCAGAATTCGATATATAAAGTAAAGTGTAATAATATGACCCTTATGGGCTTAAAAACTATGACTACGACCCAAAATCCCGACCGGTCAACAAAATAAACAATACAATAAAGATCATGCTACATCAAAATATGACAAGTCTAGGGTTCACAAAAATAAACTTCAGTTACAATACAACTTTGTAGGATTTCAAGCATGATCAACATCTTTAATTAAAACCTGTTACATCAACAACTTCATTAGCACTAGACTAGTGTGAGTCTAGGTATGACAAGTCTACTAACTTTCTGTATTAATATAACCCGTATTCTTGAAATTCATTATAATTAAATGATAACAATATATGATATACGAATCCAAAATATGCGTTTATATCTCTTTTCTTGCCGGAAAATTTGGTGGCCGAAAATGGTGACTCGGGCTGCGAATACGGCGATCTAGACGGGACTCCGGCGTGTCCTAGTGTAGATGGTGATGTAGAGGTGGTGGTGGTGGTGGTGGTGTAGTAGGAGGTGGTGGTGGAGGAAAAATAAAAAAGAAATAGGAGTAGAAGGAGTATTAGAAGGGGAGAGAGAGAGAAGTTAGAGTGAGAGAGAGGGGCTACGGGAGAGAGAGAAACGAGGGGGAGGGAGTGTGCCAACATAATGGATGCTTCCATATTTATGCATGCATAAAATACAAATTGAAAAGAAAAGGAAAATAGAAAAAAAAACATATTTAGATTATAGGTTTAATAATTATAAGAGGGAAACACTCTCCATAATTTAAGGAAAAAGAAGATTTGAATTTGACCATGATAGATTTTCATCGGTCAAGGGTTTAATTGCGTGCGCAAGCGCAAAACGCTATGCGATCCCGAGAAATTGTTCCGATTTCGATTTTCGAAAAATATGAAAATGGACCAGGACACTTAGAAAAATACGAGGATTATTATGGCATGCTAAAATTTCTCACGTGACTATTCGTTATTACATCTCAATACGCCATAAAATTAACATTTTTAATGAACGTAGATCCCGAAATCAAATTTTTTAAATCACACAATAAAAATAAAAGTAAATTATGTGATAATTATAATTATACCTACTATTTTTAAATTTAAATAATTAAATTAGATCGGAGTATTAAATAGTTGGGCTATGAGGATCGACAGAGTCAACGAGACCTGATTGTCATATCCTGACAAGCTCTGTACATTTATTTTTATGTTATCCAAAATGGTAATTTTATAATTTTAAATGCAATTGCTACTTATTTAGAATAAAATGCAGTGTGTTACTGCATAAACATTATTTGTAAACTCAAAATGAGGCATTTTTTCCATTTGAAATATAATAATGCTATAGTTAATCTTCAATAAATGAGATTATTTATTTTAAACTGTTGTTCTATTTGACAAATAATTTTAATTTTTTTTTAATAATGTTGTCGAAAATTGAAGTGTTACGATAAGAGACATCTCAAAATTTTATTACGTCATTTCGGTTCATTTTGGGTAGGTTGTGGATTATGGACTATCGATATTGGTTGCGACCGCATTAGGGCTATTTTCAATGAACCCCACTGTACGCTATCCCGACCAAATTAATCCTACCCAAACCAATATTGTTTTTTTCATAAATTCAATTGAAATCGATACAAAACTTTCTTCTACCTCATATAATTGTTTTTGAAATTACATGTTGATAAATAAACAAAATTCGAATCGATTTTACCCCTTCTTTGCAAATTGTACCTACTTAACTTTTAGATCACGAGAATAAGTGTAATTTCAGATTCATTTGGCATCAAAGGCGGATTTATAGTAAGGCAAGTGGGGTTAGTTGACCCCACTAATTTGACAATTGATGTAGTTTTTTTAATTTATTTGTATAGTAATTTTCCCCTCTCCGTAGGGTAAAACCATAAAAAAAAAACTAAAAGTATTAAAAATTGACAATTTAAGTCTATGATTTTACCCTTTTTGTAGTCCGGCAGTCTGTCTCTAACAACAAACATTAGAAATTACGATGAACATTAATTATCTGATGACTGATAATTTTTCCTTTGGTTCTCTCTTTTGTAAACGAGGCAATTAAAGTCTTCTACGTAATTTGTTTTCTGTATTAATCTTTACGGCATTCAAGGTTTTCATAGGATTTTTCTGCCATTCTAATCTCGGAAGTTAAGGGCGCTCTCTCTCTCTCTCTCTCTCCATCTCTCTTCGTCGGTTAGTAAAAATTAAAATACTACCATATGCTTTAATTTTTTGGATTATTAAATTCAAACCGGCATTTAATAATGGTCTTCTAAACCCAATTGGAACCGACTGTTACCTACATTTAAAGGAATTTGGTTGGTCTGTAAAAGATTTGTGATTTCCAGTAATGGGTAATCGAGCCACGTGATATGCCTAGAGAAAAAATTGATTATCAACCTATTGTCAGTGTATCATTGAACCATGATTTTCCTTTTCTTTTTTCTAAAAATGTAAACATAGATTATAGAGATAAAAATGTAAACATAGATTATAGAGATATCTTGGAATGTAGATTATCAATACTGATTTTTATAGTTGTAGTGTTATTGGTCTTTTGTTTTTTTCTGCATTTCATGTCTAAATTGTTATTCTAGTGGATGTCATCACTTGTGAATTCATAACGTGGAATGTTGATTTTTTATTTTTCGTAAATTCATTGTTCACCCATTTTTAATTTTCTATAGCTACGGAGAGATTCTTTTAAAAAAGATATATTAGTATTTGATTATATTTATTTTTTATCTGTTTATCAAGTACGATAACAAAATTATACATAGTATGATACTTGACCTCACTAGTCACAAACTTTAGATCCGTCCCTGTTTGGCATGTGGTATTTATTGAATTATTAGATTATGATGTCTGAAGTTTAACTTAATATAATCGATATCGTTTGGACTAAATTATTTACTGTCTTGTTTAACCATAATTAATAAAGTATTTTATTTGATTTTGAACACTTTGTGGGTACATTGGAATGTGTGTGGATATTTTTATCTTTGAAGGATAAATTAGCAAAAAAAAACACACAAACACATCTTCCTAAACAAATACGTTAGCTCAAATGAGGATGCTTTTTGGACCCAAAAAAATAAATTAAAAACCACACAGCAATGTCGTATACCTTTAACTTCTAAGCGATTATCTAATGCTATTTATGAATTGTAAATACACACACACACACACACACACACACACACATATATATATATAAAACATAAAAAGTTTAAATGTACAAACATAAAAATCTAACACAGTTAACATTTTGTTTTAAGTGGTAAAATAGGAAGATATTCTGAAATGAAATTATCAAATTAATTAAAAAAATATTATAAATGTCGTTGCAGAGTTTTTGTGGGGTGCGTTTTTTAATAATTGAATTGTTAAACTAATTAGTAAAAATAAAAATAGACGTGTGATGTGAATTTGATGTTGGGTTATATATATTTTTATAATTTTATAATTTTTTATTTAAAAAACAAAAAAAATCACGTAGACTAGACGCGCATAGCATGTACTATAAATAGATAGATAGACCTGTGTGGTAAATTGAAGTGCCATCAAAATACATACGCTCCTAATAATTTTTTTATTATTTTCATCTACCAAATTTAAATCATTTTATTGTGTTCGGTTGGGTTTTTTTTTTTAAATTTTAAAAAAATGTTGGGAACTATGTTTGGAATATTTTTTCTCAACCATTGTTATTTTTTTTCCAAATAATATTCATTTCCCTATAAAAGAAGAGAGAGAACACTTCAAAAATATCGAAAAAATTTAACTCCTAAATTTTTTGTAAAACACTTACACCAAACAATATATTATAATTTTTTTTCTCAAAAATCATTTCAGAAATATTCAACCGAAAATATCTATGAGTTTTCATGTTAAAAAGTCATTTAAAGAGATACAAAGCTATACTAAAATAGCGAAGCACTTTTATTTTTCCCTTCAAAGAGTCTTTTATTAACACGGTTATTTAAATTTAAAAAAATATAATTTGCTTCCTCTCTTAGAAATTAAGACCATCTCCAAACAATAAGTAAAACTTTAAATTAAAAATAGAGATTATTTTTTCTACGTAATGAGTTAAAGAGTTGTTACAACAAGTCTAATTAAAACATCATCAAATTATTTTTTTTTGCCAAATTTGAAACCCTGTCGTAATTATTGATAAAATAGAAAATTGAAGAGTCAAATTCATACCAAAATAATGCATCACTCTTTCTTATTCTGTTATTTGATAGTATTTTATTCATACGACTCTTTAAATTAAAAAAATATAGGTTTATTTTATTTTCTTCAGTTGTCCTAATGAGTTGTATCTTACGAACGAATAAAATTAAAAGGAATTATTCCTATTATGGTATAAAATTAACTATAATATTAGAGATACAAACATCCGACGTAAAATCCGTATATTAAATCTCACCTATTTCAAGATTTTCTTAGTTTATGAAATATATATCCATAAAAATATTGCCTTGACTTCTCATAAGGGATCACCATTGTGGAAAAGAGCAAAAGTTATTTTGGTAATCATTAATTATTTGCTTAATTTACACCAATAAATAATGGACAGGACACAAAATAAACAAACTAAATCAAGTAACAAAAAGAGCATTAGTTTATTCTTATCAAAAGGTTTAAGAGCCCCTTGGACAATTTTTTTGGTATTCAAATTAATTACTCATCTTAAAGTGTTAATTTTTAAAAATTATGATAAAAATAAAATAAAATTGTTATAAAAATTCCAAAAGCAGTTTTAATGTTTTTTTACTGCCGCTTTTGTCTATATTATTTTGGCTTTAATAAGTCTATAGATATTTTTTTATTTTTTATATTGGGATGTGTAGTGGGTTTAAATGATGGATCGTTCTCGCTATTTGGCGCAACAAAGGATAAACCCGTGATAGAAATGATTGGGCCGAACAATGGACCTTAATTTGAGATCGAATGTTAGGTTGAAGTATTCGACTTGGTTAGAGATCCAAAATAGATTGGACTTTCGAAAGATGCAGGCAACACATAGAGCTGACTCGAAAAAAACGACTAATTGTAATGATAATATTAGTCGAGGTGCGTGTTCGATGTAAGTTTGATGGCATGCTTAAGTTATAGTTAACAGTAGGATCTTGCTAACCATCGCCCACTAGTAATATGCACGTAATACTAAACAAACACAAATATCAATGTACAATTTACGAAATCTAAAAAAATGTATGCTATGCAAATACTATTTATTGTACTTTTTTATTCAAATTTTATAACTTAAATGTTAAAATGTTTTTAGATTGATATCGATAGAATGACACAAATGAATTAAATCTCTCACAAATTAGTAGGATGCTTTGAGATGAGAAAAAAATATATCACAAAATTGACGAATCTAATAATAACACGATTTATTTTGAACCTTTTAATAAGAAGCGAGAAGGTGGTTGCAGAGATGTTGCCTAGGAAACACAGAATAATTTCCCTGTATAGCCTGTGCAGCAAGCTACGCAAATTCAAATTGTCAAAAACGAAGAGACGTCTCCATCAAATCACCGTGACGTGGCAGGCCCACTCCTCCACTTTTGATTTCCGTTTCTTGGCGCCAAATTCCTCTTTCTCTCTCTATACGCACGTCCTCATATAGTCTCTGTTTGTTCTGACCGAAAAGTTCACCAGGACTACTGCCATAATAATTCTCTCTCGCAACCGGAAACAAACGCAGCTTTATATAAGTTATACTGTATACATATCTCGTGTTCGATTTCCTTCCTTATGTACTCACAGTCAGACCTCGGTTAACCGCCATATCCCTTTAGAGCATTGCGAAGAACCGACGGCAATGGCTTCTCCACCAGGTCTCCTCTGCCTTATGGATACATTCATATATGTGCGTATGTTTTCTTACTCCGTGGTTCACAATGTTATTTGCAGTTCGAAGTCCCCAACATCGTCTTCTCCAAGCGGCTTTTAACGGAAAACTCAAGCTCCTCAAGGGTAAGAATCGGTGATAGGAGGGTTTTTGGTTTTGTTGATACGGTGTTCGATTGAGTGGATTTTGATGTGGCCTTACTGATGTTTTTTTGAAACGATTGATCAGAGTTGGGAGCAGAGCTCGACTTCGGGGAGGGATTGGCGAAGACGTTTGTGCATGTTAAGGACACTGGAGGCCGGACGGCGCTCCATTTTGCCGCCGCTGAAGGAAAGACTCATATATGCAAGTATTTGGTTCAGGATTTGGGAATCGACATTAACATGAAAGACGGGAAAGGTATTTCGCTTAGCCCCTGATAGAATTCCTGAAGAATCTTGGAAACCGAACATGTAATCGTGGCAAGCTATGACATCGGTTCATTTTGTTGTGATTTGCAGAGGACACGCCTTTGAATTATGCAACTTTGGGGCAGCATAACCAAACCGTCACTTGGCTTGCTGCAAATGGGGCAAACCCGAATTTGGCAAATGACAAAGGATTTTCTGCTTTGCACTATGCTGCTGAAAAAGGTCTGTTGCATCTCCTTGCTAGAACATGGTTCTACTTATTTTTGCGCTGTTCAGATGATGCATTTACGGGTTCGCCGGGATCTATCTTTTGATTATAATTTCTCGCGATTTATGGATTTGGGATATTTGTTCTATGAATAGATTAACGTTGCCTGATCATGTATGCTTGGAAAATGGTCAATGTAACGACTCACTCCGCTTATAGAATATTATCAGCTTTTGATATAAGACGGGAATGTTTAAATATGAAGTTCCACTAAACTTTGGTTCCCTTGCAACTTATAAAAAACTTGTACAAGGTAGATTCGTAATCTACTACATGTAACAGTCAACCTTGCATCCACCAAGTGTCGTGGGACATTTGACCACCCGTTCGGGTGTCCACTCCCTCCTGAATGCTCGGCCTCACAACTGTTACTCCAGCTTGGAGTAATTATCACAGTTAATATGGCTACTTTTTGTCCTTCTCACTTTTTCCTTTCTGGGGATTGGCACGGGGCGCTTGATTTTCAGCTTAACTTATAATGGGGAACCAGGAGCGTGTAGGATGGTTAGCAGAATACCAGACTGATTCTAATGTACTATTGTAGTTTTTGTGCTAGAGAGACTGGTCATCTGTACAAGTTGGTGTGGCCCATTTCTTTTTTCTTTCGTTAACTTTGAAGCATTCTTTCAACCGGAAAGGATGTAGATCATAGGGCTCTCCCCAGACATTTCTCGGTGCTATTTGCATACATAAGGCGGCGGGGTACCTAGATGCTTTGACATTTTTGCTGTTTACAAGTAAATAATAGATGAACATTCATTTGCTTTTGTGCTTGGTGTATTTTCGCAGGTTTGAAAAACTTTATGCGGTTGTTGATATCTAACGGTGCAGAAATAGAAGCCGAATCTCATGCTGGAACACCGCTACAATGTGCTGCAGCTCATGGAAGGAAAGAAGCTGTGAAAATTTTGCTAGACAGAAAAGCTAACGTAAGCAATAATTAATTACTTTCGGGGCTCCATCCGAAGACTATGGTTAATTGCTGGCATCTTTGTCATGTTAGCTTGACTGTGAAAGTTTGTCTGACAGTACATTTGTTCAAACAATCTGGAGTGTGGACTATTATTGTGAACACCAATTTTGGAAGGGTAATAGCTAGAGTCTAGATGAGGAACCTTCAGTATTTTCATCGGTTTCCTCTTTAGGCCGGTGTGTGGTTTGTTCCACCCCCTTCCCCCTCCCCGCCCCTTATTTTCATTGGTATAACTTAATATTATTATCCAATGACTTTATCCATCACTTCAATTGTTTTTATTCAGCCAAATGCAGTTTGTCATCGTATTTTTACTCCTCTGGTCAACTCAATCCTTGCCGGGTCTTTCGAATGTGCAAGTCTGTTGCTCAAGGTATGTGCTTTTAGTGCCATGTGGACTCTTTTCTTTTCTTGGACGATACTGTGTGCTTTACCATATTATTATTGGGTTAAATGGGAAATTATTTATTTTTAGATCGGCTTATGCTAGTCGTGGTATCCCTTGTTTCTTATTGTCTTCATGTTTTGTTTAGTCTCACCTACACTCATGTTGTCTAAGCAGGCAGGGGCTGATCCAAACCTTGGTTCAAACGGAGCTACTCCTCTAGTAATTGCTGCTGCTGAAGGAGAGACAGATGTTCTTAAATGCCTGCTAAAGGCCGGAGCAAATCCTAATGTCACCGACATTGTAAGTTTTAACCATTCTGACTTTGTTAATACTTTTTGGTATACTTTTTGATCAAGTAGATGGGGTGCAATCCACCTACTACTGCAGTCTGGACGTAAACAAGAAGATCTATATTTTCGTACATCAACTCAAACCTCTACAAGTGTTCAAGAAGGTCAGAAGGCAATCCAGCAACGCTTTACACTGAGATTCAATATCTATTGGACCAGTGTTTGTCTCCCTGAATGCACAGCATGTAACAAAAAGATGCTGCCTGCCAAACTAACCTTTGTGCTTTTTTCAACAACCTCCGGATTAACACTGCACTCCATGTAATGGACACACCAAGTAAAATCTAAACTAATTCGACACAAATTCATGCATCTTTCTGGCCTCTCTGCTCTGAGTAGGGTAATGACTACTTGTTTTGCATGTATGCTGTTTATCCGTTGGATTGAATCCTCAAAATCAATTCTAATCATAATGCTTTGTTGTGATTTGGGTTCTGTTAGGCTTGGGCTATGCATCTGTTCTCTTTTTATTGAGGCCTGGAAATAATAAATCTTGGTCACTTTCTTCCAAGAGATTGGTGATCATTTCTCCCACTTTTTTTGTTTGGATTCAAAAGTTTTAATTGCTGTAGTTTATTACAGGATGGTTTGACGCCATTAGAAATTGCTGCCCTGCATAGTTGCCATGCAGGGGTGATGGTTCTCTTACCGGTTACGTCTCAAATTCCAACTATTCCTGATTGGAGCTTGGTTGGCATAATGAAGCATGTTCACTCCGAAGAAGGTAGAAGACAGGTGATAGATTATGACTTGGATGAATTCTCTTCTTTGTTTAAGTATACGAGGTTTCATTCCTGAAAGATTCAGTTGCGAGGCTGATAAATTTCCTGCAGTTTTTTATTCAATTTTTAGTGAGTTATGCTGCCTTCCTTTTCCCTTAATTTAGTTCTGATTTCTTCATTACATCTCGTCATTCTTTTTCTCCCTTTGTTGATCATTGATTTTTTTGGATGCTACTTTCAGTTGAAAATGAGCATTTTTCTTCCTGTATTTTCTTCCTATTGTGCCCTCTGTGTTGCTTAATTCACTTGCACTGACTGATGCTGCTCCGCTTTGAAGATTTTTGTTCCCACATAAAGAATTGATTCTTATGGCCTTATTGGTCTAGCCCCTAAATCTTTCAGTTGGAATTGCTCTGAATTGATGTCCTTAACTCCTTATGATAATCAAGAAAGTGGGTGGAGATGATGGTTAAGGTCTGTTCAAACTTCAAACCCCTATAACCCTCTTCAAAGGCTGTTTGCCCCATTGGTATTCATGACCAGATTTTCTCCCTGCTATCCTGCTACAAATTAATGTGACTGTTGAAACTTCCCTGCAGCAGGCGGTTTGCAAATATATCTTCCACTTCAAGTCCCTAAAATCCCTTCTGATGAATGGGTATTTTTTTTTTTTTTTTATATTTCCGATCATAACTATCCTGATGTTTGAGATAAACTGGAATTGGTTGAAGATGTTGCACACTGTGGTTTTGAACCAAATGCAGGTCCTTGTGCTAGTTTATTTGAATGTAAGGAGTGTGGTTTTATTCTGTTGTTACATTTCATTGCTTCTTTTAACTATTTAAGTTATTTAACGCATGCATGATGATAGCAATGGTTGAGGAACTAGGTTATTTGATTGAATTTATGATCTCTGTTGTAAGCAGTTAGTCTTTATGTCATGCCTCCTGTTATGTATTTTGTGCTCTTCTTTTTGCTTAGGCTAATTTGTGCTAGTTTTCACGTCTAACAAACAATAGTGCAGCTCTAGTGCATTTTATATTTACTAGAGGCCAAGCACACACTATGCGTGCATATGTGGAGGTGTGAGTTAAATATGGGAGTGAATAGTTGATTCGAGCAGTTTTATCAATTTACCCTAATAGTGTGCTCTAATTGGCATTTATTCCTACTTGAGAAGGTGTTTAAGCATTAGACATGGATGAAGTACAAGCAGCAAACTCTCATATCATATCTTTGTTGGTTAAATCATTCTCACAGAGGGAAAAAAAGAAAAAGGAGAGTTATCTATTGTGGAAGGCTAGAGGAGAAGAAGCGTTCAAGAGAAAGGATTACATGGATGCTATATATTGGTACACACAGGTAAGCTGATCATCGTGTTTAGTGATGGCTTCATTGTTTCTGTTTCCCGTTCTTTTAACAAAGAAAAAGATGGCAATGAGACAAGAAAGTAAACATCACAAGCACATTGTTGAGCATATTTTAAGCTAGCCTTCAACGTTTTCGGCTCTTCTTCAACCTCATGAATCCTTGCATCGAGAGCGTTTGTCTCAGACAAGGCCTCTTCATATAGGGTGTCAGTTTGGCGAAGGGGGTCTTTAGCTGAATTATATTGATTAAGCACATCTGCATAACGGGTGAGGAGGCTCGCAGGACCCTCCAAATTTTATCCTAATCTTCTGTTAATTTTTGTCTTCTGTCCACTGAAATTCTGCTAATCCAGCGGGAAAATGATATTATGCTGTTTGCAGTGCTGACTACTCTTTTTGTTAATCATCTCACCCCCAGTGTTGAGTTTTATACAGGCACTTGAATTTTTTGTTGTCGAATCATAATTCTATTTTTGAACGAGGATGTAGGCGATTGATGCATCTCCATCCGATGCAACGGTGCTATCAAACAGGAGCTTATGCTGGGCCCGCTTAAACGAAGGAAGTCGTGCTTTATCTGATGCTGAGGCTTGTGTTACGCTAAGACCTGATTGGGGAAAAGCTCACTACCGGGAAGGTGTAGCATGGAGACTACTCGGAGTAAGCAAGTTTCTTGTGAAATCACAGCTTTGTAGTATTTTTGTCAACGTGGAAAGAATTTAGGTGAAAATTATCAATCCGTATGTTGTTTCAGAAGCTTTCTATGTCATCAGAGGCATTTTCTGAGGGTTTGAAGGTGGATCCTGAAAATAAGGAGTTACAAATTGCTTTCAGGTATCACATTTTGCAAACCTTATTGAAGATCAGTTATTTTGGATATATCTACCATAAAATGATGTTCGTTGGTAGACAAACTACTCTGGTTTCATCAAAGTGGACATTTGTTTTGTTTGGTTCACTTTTTACCATCTCCAACCCTCAGTGCACATTGATGCTTAAATCCGAGTTTGTTAACGTTTTCCGTACGGGGTAAAGCTTTACTTCAAATTTACGTACAGAACTGGTTAAATAAATAGCTGGAGAGGGAGAACCAAATCCTGGAAAAAGCTAAAGGGGCTGTTTGATGAGCCTGCAGATATTAGGTAGTTGGTTAGGTCAAGAATTCGAAATGACGGCACAGCACAAGCCGTTGCGTATAACTCTTTGGTCAAGTTGCAATAGTAAACCCTTGCGTCTTTTTTTCTTCCCCTAACAATGATCATTCGTTAGGCCAGCATGCTTGGTGAGACCTTATACTATAGATCGCGCGGGTGAGCTGATATTCAAAAGGTCACTTTGGATCTTTCTATCTCAATCTATGCCCTTTTTGACTATCCTGTCCTTGAAAGACACGATCCTAGAAGCCTATGAATGTGGATGTTCGCTTGCTTGCTTTTTTGTCTGCTAACTCTTTTGCTTCTCTGTTCCCCCCCACCCCAATCCCCCTTTCTTTTCCCTTTTATCTATTGCTGCCTTTTGTTACTCAACTGTGTATAACCGTTTTATGTTTTTGTTTTTTCGTCTGATTCTTCCTATTGATACGGCAGGGAAGCTGTCGAAGCTGAGTTTGGAATGCCTGTGGATGAGGGTATTCGAATCATACGCCTGTAGACTGTAGTAGTGATATCTCATGGATGGTTTTGTTGATGGCAGTGGTGATGATCTAGTGTTTCCTGTTATTTGCCAGAAGTTTGGTAAAGAGTAGCCTCTTTCTTTGGTTTTTGCTTGTCGATCTGCTGTTCCCTTTTTTTTTATGAAGTATGTGAAGTTATGTTAGAAGACTTATCAAGTTTGTATGGGAAACTTATTTCAGATTTTTTTTAACCTTAATCCCTCATCTACTGAAGACATATCTTGTTCCTGCTTCAACACGACTTTGAAGGCTCGTGGGAGCTCGGCCTCTCGTAGTTTTCAAAGTCGAGTGGCATTGATTTTCAGACCCTGACCCTCTTGTTTGATGTTACATTACTATCCAGAAATGAGGGGGGAGGACAAATTTAATTGGTTTCTCCTTTGTATTGCATTGAAGTCAAACTTGGAGGAAACTAAATTGGACTATCACGATTTTAACTAAAAATAGTAGAGAAAGAAAAAGCTACTCAAATATAGTTTTAGGTTGTCTTTTTTGCTATATTAGATAAATAAATTTGTTTCATAATTGAGCTCCAAATCATTGAGTACGATTAGATTGTCTCGCTTCTTAATTTCAAAGAAATAGATGGACCTCATTTGCTTCCTAAGCTTAAGAGTTTTTTAGCATGATTATGAACAACAGTTATAAATACAGCAAAACCAATTGGTACTAAATTTTTTTACTGCATTTTCGAAATTTGAAGACATGGGCTGTAATACTCGACATTTTTTTTATGGGAAAAAAAATAGTAATGTTTAATTAAATTATAATTTTTTTTATTTATTTAAATAATAGGTTAGCTGTTATTTAATTTTCTAAATGGACGATT
>JABCMJ010002810.1:0-38214 GCA_014822125.1 Arbutus unedo
AATTATAAATGATGGGTTAAATTTGAAAAAAATTCAAAAAAAACAAAAAATTAATTCAAAAACAGGATTTTTTATGATTATTCGTCGTCTTTAGTAATTTTTTTTAATTTTTGGACATAATTTTATACTTCTTGGATTACTCTCATCGAGACGGACTAATAATCCAAAAAATTTAAAGCCAAACAACAAATGCGAAATTTTCTTGAATAAAAATAAAATTTGCTTATGAATTTAGGAGTCTAATGTTATTTAAAATTTGATGATATTTCAATCGTTTATAGGTTTCTAAATAAATATGAATGTTGCAGTTTATCTTTCCGTTAGAACATGTTCTTTTTAAAAATGTTTGCAACCCCAGGAATTTAACCTGGCTCCATCCCTGAACAGGATTTCCTGAAATTTCTGGTCCAACTGAAGTTGCTAAAGTTATGGATTCAAGTCATCTAAATATAATAAATCTTTGAGAACACCAGTACAAAAATTTACAATTTAATGTTGTTAGTTTAGATATTCATTAATGTTTTTGAAATTATTCCACTATAGTCATTTAACTAGATATATAATTTAAAATGTTATGTGTTTAAAATTAATACACTCTTTTTAAATTAGTTATTGTTTTTTATCAAATGAAAGAGATTTATCACTTTAAAGGAAAGAAATGAACAAATTTACCCCTAGAGATATTTATATTTAAATATCTCCGGAGTTTCGGAGTTTATGTGTTTGAAAGTCCGAAAGCCCGGCGCCAGCAACGCTGTCCATGATATCCGGAACAGAGATTCGGTGCAGGTGTAAGTTATATATATTTGTGTCTCTAAATCTCTACTGCGTGTTGCAGTAAAAAATAACCCCCAAAATCTTGATCAACAGGTAAGGCCCCCTTCTCTCTATCGTCTCTCCTCTCGTCTTTGTTCGCCTCCGCCTCTCCCTCCTCTCGCCCAGTTCTATCTATTTGTTTTTTCTTGTATGTAGGAGTACCATGAATGTAGGACACCCGTTCTTTTTAGTAGTTTTTTGGGTGCATGAAGTGGTGGCTTTCTAGACATTTGCACAGGGCCGGCCCATTATGGTCTTACCTAATGACCATAGGCCAATATCCGGCGAACCATCTGTCAACTATCCCGGTGAACTATCTAAGGCGTGGACTTTTGGCAGCCCATTGGAATGTTAGAAACCCATGGCTTAACTCAATGTTAAAAATCGACTTGTAAAGCAAAAGTCACTTAAGGCTTATAAATAAAGGAAGGAGAACCTAAAGGATACGAGACTCGCTAATACTTTCTCTTTTGGATTGCTGATGTGAGGTTGACGGAGGATTAGACGAAAGAATCCGATTGTAATGAGTGTGTAACGAACTTAGTTCTTATAACTCAACCTTGAAAATTTATAAGCAAAAGAAGAAGGACCAATATAGGCGACACGGGACTCGCTAACGGGACATTGATTATCTCCATCATCTCTGTTGTAGCACCACACTGATGAAATAACAAGTTTAGAAAATGCCAAACATGTGAATAAGGGGAAAAGTTGTCATATACTTGTTTTACATGATGAATTTGTCTTTTAGCTCTGCAGAAACTTGAATGGAGGGATGTCATCTATTAAAACTGTTTCTGTGTCCCTCCCCTATTATGGAACAGTTTCCAGGAATTTTTGTCACATTTTGTTTTCTTGATAATCTTGACACAAACAATCCCTAATGTTAAAAGTAGCCATTTATCCCTCTAGGTTTTAATGAAGGTGACTCAAACCAAGTGGTCTAAAGCCAAGGATCAAAATCCAACTTCAGTGGCCTAATTAAAAGTTTAACGAACTTGGGGGTTCTAATTGAGAGAAAAAAAAATGATTGTTCTTCACATGAGTTCCAGACTTCTCTATTAATCAAAGAAAATGCCCACTTTCAGGCCTTTTTGTCTCTCTGAGTTTCACTTCTCTGTAAAGACGACACAACATGCATTTTTATCTATGAAACTTGTGGAACTAAATTGCGCAACAGATTGACAGAGAAGTTTTTAGCATGTTGTTTGATTACACCCATTAAGAAAGATATTGCTCACTTTTAGATCCTTCACTTTTGTAGATAGATTGAGTCTAATGTTATTTAAAATTTGATGATATTTCAATCATTTATATGTTTCTAATTAAATATGAATGTTGCAGTTTATCTTTCCTTTAGAACATGTTCTTTGTATGTATGTTGGCCACCCCAGAATTTTTACCTGGCTCCATCCCTGAACAGGATCTCCTGAAATTTCTGGTCCAACTGAAGTTGCTAAAGTTATGGATTCAAGTCATCTAGCACCACATCAAAAAGTTCTTCTTGCTTATCTGAAACACAGCAGGGTGCACGTAGATGGAAGCCTAGTTTCCTTTGTGGAACATATGCATTCTACAATTTGTAGCAAATTCAAATGCAGGTGCAAACTGTATCTTGCTCTTGCTTCCCATTTTGATGACTGTCATAGTTGGGAGTGCAACATGTGTAGGCCTGTCAGAAGGTGTTGTGTTTCTGGTACACCTCCCCAGCGATCTAGAAAACAAGAAGGGGGTCACCCCACCAAAGAAATACCGCCTCCATCAAAATGTCTGAAAATGGAGAATCCTATTGCCTCTGCAATTAGAGTTTCTGATGTAGCTGCTCCTTCGAAGACTCAATCTTGTGGACCTGAAGTGCTCCCACACTTTCAGCAATGTCCTGGAGCTTCTGAATCAGAATATATATGTGCCTTGGCAGTGTCAACTCCCATTTCGAGATCCACAAGCACTGGTTCGAGTAGAAGAAATGGTACAGAAACTGGACGAATGTCTGAACTAAAGAGTACACGAATTCATTATCTAGAGCTCAATGGTGGTTGTAAGGAGCAGAAGACATTACCCAACATGTTTAGGCCTGCCAGAAAGTCGTGTGTTACTGGTAACACTCCCCAGATATGTGGAAAACGCAAAGGCTGTCAACCCACTGAAAAAAAAATACTCCCTCCAATAAAACGCCTGAAAATGGGGAATTCAATTTCTTCTGGAATTGGAGTTTCTGATGTAGCTGCTTCTCCAATGACTCCGCCTTATGGGCCTGAACAACTTCCGTACTTGCAGCCACGGCCCGAAGCTTCTTCGTCAGAAGATATATGTAATGTGGCTGTGTCGACTCCAATTTGGCGATCCACAAGCACTGGTTCAAGTAGAAATACCGATGGTACAGAAACTGCATGGATGTCTGAATTAAAGAGTACTACACCCATTCATCATGCAGAGCTCATTGGCAGTTGTAAAGAACAGAAGAAGACAGTACCCGAACAATGCACTGAAAATGTAAGAAAGATAGTTGCAGAGGCTCTTCAAGTTTTAAATTGTCCTAGTGGGAACATACGCTCTTATGGTCTCACTGAACAACTCCCGTACTTGCAGCCATGGCCTGAAGCTTCTTCGTCAGAAGATATATGTAACATGGCAGTGTCGACTCCAATTTGGCGATCCAGAAGCACTGGTTCAAGTGGAAATACTGATGGTACAGAAACTGCATGGATGTCTGAATTAAAGAGTACTACACCCATTCATCATGCAGAGCTCATTGGCAGTTGTAAAGAACAGAAGAGGACAGTACCCGAACAAGGCACTGAAAATGTCAGCAAGATTGTTGCAGAGGCTCTTCAAGTATTAAATTGTCCTAGTGGGAACATGCTCTCTTATGGTCTTGCTGCCGATCACAAAGAGGAGGAGAGAGAGGTCGGAACCATGTCTTACCTAGTGGAACTAGAAACTAGAAGTGACTTGATAAGAGGAGCAGCTGATTCAGAAAGGAGGTTGGAGGGGCCAAAGTTAGCAGGTGTGTCTTTGGTTGATTTCTTCACTGTAGAGGAAACAAAGAAACATTTGTCCAGTCTCAGGCAGTCGATTCATCAGGTTTGTACCCGGCTTTTTGATTGGTGCTTTTTCTGATTTTCTTTTAATTATCCATTTGGATGCATCATTAAAATGATTACTCTTTATAAGGAACAGGATCGATTGATGGATCCATTTGAATTTTTACCTGTACGACTCCCATGTCAACCTAAGCTGTTCATTACATGCTCATTCTGGAGCCATATCTTGATAACCTTCTTTCTCAAAACGTCATTGGTATCTTGTCATCAAACTTTTGTCCTTGAAGCATATTCAAATCGAATAAATCCTTCACCATAGGGTCTCCATCCTTATTATAGTTTGCAGATATTTGATTTCTGTTTGCCTACCATTTATGTGCGGTCTTCACTTGGTGCTGAGTTGGTCTTTAGGAGAAGATGAGAAATATTTGACATACCTGTAGAATTACCAGCAGTTAGTTTGAGTTGTATGTCCTAGCTCCCCGGTGAAAGGAGGTAAAGCATTTGAGTTCAAGTTAGAACTCGAGCGCCCGTGTCTTAATCATGAAAGAATAATTTTTATTAAACCCTTATTGGCCCCAGCTCCTAGCAAGTCGTAAGTAATTCTTGCGACCATAGCACAGATTCTTAGTTCCATATTCCAGGGCTAGCTGTTGCTCCTTGTTATATGTGCAGTCGTGGACAATGGTATTGATAAGTACTAATACAAAGTCATACAGGATGTAGATGGAAACACCCTGACACATACTGTTGGTGAGAACTCCTGCCAATTGTGTGCTTTGAGCAAGCTCGTGTACCGGACACCAACATATTGCTCATCTTGCAATCGTCGTATCAAGCATGGTTTGAAGATTTATTGTGGACTTGATGAGATGGGTACACGACATTGCTTTTGTACCTCATGCTTCATGGGTTCTCGGGGTGGTAATATCTCATTCCAGGGGCATTCTATTCCCAAGGCAAAGCTTCAGAAGGAGAATAATAGCCATGAAGATGAAGAACCGGTAAGTGATAACTTTTTATTTTATTGGTGACAAAATATTATTTTATTATGAATATAAGGAGAGAAAAGTATACAAGAGTTGAATAACAAGAAGTCCATCAAGATCCGAGAACAGAAAATCTACCCAACTCCTTAATCTCTATAAATAGCTCTGCTAGCTGCCTATCTCTAATGATAGAAGTGATGGTATTCCTTTGAAAGGAGGTATGAATAGGCGATACCCAAATAGAAGCTAGGCTAAATTGATTTTGGCCTTACGCATATCTCCTAAAATATTGAAAAGTTTAGATAATTGATCCATTTGGCCATTTTGCTCTCGCAGTGGGTTCAGTGTGATAAATGTAGAGTCTGGCAACACCAAGTATGTGCTCTATACATTTCTAAAAGAGATTTGGGAGGAAACACAGTGTATATTTGTCCACATTGCTACATAGAAGGCATTCAAGTTGGGGAGCATTTGCCCTTACCGAAGATTGCTGCTTTTGGAGCAAAAGATTTGCCAACTTCTTTGCTCAGTGACTACATTGAGCAAAGGCTCTTTAGCCGTCTCAAGCAAGACAGAGAAGAGAGGGCGAAGGCTTTACATAAGAATGTCGATGAGGTATGCTGCAAATATTGTTTATGGATAAACCTTCTTCTCTTTTTCGCTTATTATGGTTTTGACACTTGAAGGCACATAGATACATTTCTAGATAGTCATTTTCCTTAGTTACTTTTTCTGAAAATAACGTTATATCAACTTGAGAATGTAGTATATCTTTTTGTGAATTGTTTAATGGATACCTAGAGAAAACATGACTATCAAAGAATGATCAAAATTATGCCTGGTCTAGAAAAGTGTTACTCTGCAACCACTCAAAATAGCATGTACGACCCGTATTTTGTCCATGCCCACCATTAACTGCTATACCTCTTCGTAGTGTCATGGATGGCAATGTCGAACGTGTTTGGTATTATCCCTGTGATAGCAGTCAGCCTTTCATTGCTTTGATATTTAGCATGCATGAAAAATATGGAGAGCATGTCCAACTGATTACTAGGAGTTGAATCAATGGTTGAAGGTTAGAGATTGATGTTTGATTTCCTGGATGAATGATGATTTTGTAGATGATTAGTTGTTAGAAATTCGATGGAAGGATGAAGTAAGTCAGTCTAGGGATCTTAGGGCTGCTCTTTGCATGTTTAGGATGTTTTTCACTAGGGAAGGCTATTGGCGTGACAAACTGTGTTTTGCAACTCACATTTCGAAACACGCGGTACACCTTCATTTCAAAATGGTAAATCCAGAGATCCAAGGTGATCCCCCGTAGTTCTCGAAAACAAGAGAGAAGATATTATGAACTAAAAAGCTTGAGAAACTGGAGTTTTTGCAAGGCAAAATGTAAAGTTTTTGTCATTGCGCTATTGAAAGTTTGTCTCGCACGTGAAATACTGTAAACAATGCATCACCCTTTGAATTTATTGCTTCAAACAAGAACATTCCAAAATTTTCATATAGAAGTCTACAATTTGCAGTATCAAACACTTCAAACTCTGGTCTTACTATGTAGAAAGACTGCACTGGTATATAGAGTTTTTGTGTGCAACCCTACTGCAACTATGGCTGGGACATTAACTTCTGGATAACCGTGAATAGTTTACCCAAACAAGATCCATGAATCAGCATTACAATCCAATTCCAGCAAGCTAAGAAATTACCAAGAGCGCCATAGATCCTAAATCAAATATTTCAAAAATTTGTAAGACTATAGGCTTACTTTACAAAAAAGAACTGTAATAAAAGCTCTCAACATTCCCATCAGCATTTAACAACAACGATTTTTGATATCTGGGACCCATATTCTTTAATTCTAGAGCCTGTTATATTTGTTCAGCCATTCGATTGGTTGCGGTCCCTTAGATCCTAATATGAAGCATTTAGTTATGTCGGCTGTCTACTTCCAACGTGCTACTTGTTATTTTTCTGTTATTACATTTTGCTTGGACTTCATTCTGTGTTTTGTTTTGTTGGGTGTGTTATTAGCTAGAGTGTATTTTATTTATTGTGTCTTGAATTCCTACTACAGGTTCTTCATATAATGTGTGGAACCTATTTTTAGGTACCTGGAGCAGTGGATCTTGTTGTCAGAGTGGTGTTATCCGTCAACAAACTTTTGAAAGTGAATCAACAAATTTTAGATATCTGTGAGAATTACCCGAGAGAGCTCCCATACAGATCAAAGGTAAGAGGAATTTTTAGCAGTTAATGCCTAGACAATTTCCCTTCACTTGATATTCGTTGAGGTTTCTATAAGAACTTACCAGGGGGATTATGGTAATATTACAGCTGCATCATTTCTGGAAAACCAAACCACCGCCTCCCTCTTGGTTTGAGTTGACTTATAGTCGGCTCTCTTATTGGAATTACCTGAGATTTATGCTTTTCAACTGGTCCTTTTTTAACGGGTTAAATACTTTGCTATCATTATTACATACAAACGTGCTGATAAAAAGAAGAAAAATAATCTCGTAAAAATCTTTAGATAATTTCATACAATTGTTTAAAGTGATTTTATCATTTGTAAAGTGACGAGACATGGGTAAGCACGTTACCTTACGATCCTAGGGTATGTTGGTGTTGTTGCAAATACTCCACCAATATCTTTTATCAATCACTTTTCCTGTTTCCTTTGTAATTTACCCTCACGCTCAACTAGTGATGTTACTTGTTTTATATTATTTGGCTTTCTGATGTATCTTTTCTCAATTAGGTGATATTGCTGTTTCAAAAAATAGAAGGTGTGGATGTATGCATATTTGCAATGTATGTCCAGGAATTTGGTTCAGAATGTGGTCAACCGAATCAACGTTGTGTATATATCTCGTATCTTGATTCTGTGAAGTACTTTAGACCTGAGATAAAAGCTGCATCTGGAGAAGCTCTTCGTACCTTTGTCTACCATGAAATATTGGTAAGTATATTGGTTCAATTTTATGTGTTTAATTTGTAGTACCATATCAGCATTTGAAATTAAAAGTATATGAAAATTGGCTCGTTGCCGCTTTTTCCTTTTTTGTCATTTCAGATAGGATACCTTGATTATTGCAAGAAACGAGGTTTTGCAACCTGCTATATATGGGCAAGCCCCCCATTAAAAGGAGATGATTATATTTTGTACGGCCATCCGGAGACACAAAAAACTCCAAAGCCTGAGAAGCTGCGCCAGTGGTATCTCTTCTTTGCCCCCACAAATTTATGTGTCTACGTATTTTCATTATAACGTGTTTAAAATATATGCAATGCCTTGCTTTTTCTCATTTACCTCCTACACCTTCACGTGCTTAGACATTTGCAACTATGTGTGTAGTTATAAGTGTATCAACGAATTTCATGCTTTTGAAATTTGAGGCGTCTACTTTGAACGCCATTTCTGGAAAGTAGTATGATGTCTTGTACATACTTAACTCAGGCATCTGTTCCAGTTGTTGACATACAGTATTCTCTTTGGTTTCCAGTCCTGCATGTACTTTGTGTAAGCACATGTCTTGATTTGAAAATGTTACATGTACAGGTACAAGTCAATGATAAAAAAAGCGACCAACGGAAATATAGTGGTGAACTGCACTACTTTATATCGTCATTTATTCGTTCCCACTGGAGAATGGAACGTCAAGATAACTGCAGCTCGCTTGCCATATTTTGATGGTGACTATTGGTCAGCTGCTGCTGTAAATATGAGCAAGAAACTTGAACAAGAAAGTCGAGTAGGTTCACAGAATAAGGTGGAAAAAGTTCCATCAAAGAGGACATTAAAAGCTATGGGGCATAGCAATCTTTCTGATGCAACTAAGGATGTTCTGCTGATGCAAAAAGTAAATTTCTTTGATATCTCTGCTCTCCTCCATAAGTACTTACGTTTGAAGATATTCTTTGCATAGTCAGGCGTTTTGATTTAACTCTTACTTGTAGTATTCTTTCTCTTGCTGTGCTGGCTTTCTATTCCGAAGTTGTAGTGGTAGGGCAGAGTCATGTAGAACTTTGGCACATTTCTTGTGGCAAAATAATGCTAAATCTGTGCCTTAAAGCGGCATGACCTGAAGTAGGTACTGTATAACCATCTTAGAGGCCCAACCACAGTAGCTGGAATCGGTGGTCCCATCTCCTGAGCCCAGGTTTGCATAGAGATGACCCCATCAAAGTTCCCCGAAATCGGGAAGCTTCCACAAGATAGGAGATATGATTATGGTTTGGAAAATCACTTGGAACAATTTTTATACTCCTTTTAGTTTTTGTTTCCTGCTCTTTTGGGCTTTGGGCTGTGCATAATGACTAACGGGTGAGAGAGTTGTATGAGAAGACTGCCCTCAATGAGAAGGGTGACTCACCTTTAGAAAGAAAAAGGGGAGACGATATTGGCATGCATTTTTTACTTTTACCCAAGAAAATTTTATCCGTGAAGTATTACTTTTGTATTTTTCTTCGAAAGACATTGCTTCTCTTTGCATATCTTCTCTTCTAATTCTTGGTTTTCTTCTTCCCTTGGATAGCTGGGGCACATCATGTTAAATGTGAAGGAAGACTTCCTTGTGGTCCACTTACAATTCACTTGCACGCACTGTTGTGAAGTGATACTATCTGGAATCCGATGGTCTTGCCGGGGATGCAAAGACTTTCAACTATGTGCAAGGTGAATTATCTTTTGTCTAATCACTACTTTCATTCTAGATTGAAGGTGAAAAATACATAAAATTTTGATGAAAATATGTCCATTTAGAACTCCTGAAGTTATTGACCTGCAAGAGGTGGATTGCGCCACTAGGGCAGAGTGCAGAGTATTAGACCCACCCTTTGGAGAGGCATGGTGTACCAATTCATGAGACCAGCCAATCGAAAATCACAATACTAAAAACATTCAGACACTCAACTATTTAATTATTAGTCAATTTTTGGTTGTCTGTTTGACTGAAGTAAACCATTACAAGAAGTCGGGTTTTGGCAAATAAGCATAACTCGGAGGTAGTGTTTAGGTTGCATTTGTCCATTTTGTTAACAACGAAACTTTGATGGATGTAATTATTGGTACGTAGTCAGACACTACTTGCTGTACAAGAAAGGGGAAACTGCAAGGTTCATATACATGGAGTAATGGTGTACTCAAGTCTTGAATAAATTGACCGAGGACTTACTAACAGAGATTAGATTGAAAGCGCGAAATGACGCTCACCTTTTCTATTTATTGTTCAGCATAGCATGTGAATAGGTTATGTTCCTGTTTGAAGTCCATTGTCTTTTCCATTTCTTCCTCATTGTAGTAAAGCAATAGCTTATCATTCTTGATTGGTAGATGATATTTTCCTGCAGGTTTCACATTATCTTTTGCAACAAGATGTCATTGTTCTCAAGTTCTGTGATGGAGTTATATGCATGACTTTGTGTAGTTTGCAGTGAATTGATTTGTGTTGGAATGTTCAACTTAATCACTCTCTCACTTATATTACAGATGCCATGAAGTGGAGAAATATTGCGAAAAGGGGAACGTGCACACTTCTAGTAGTGGCGGAAATCATTTACTCTACCAGGTGATTCCTAAACACGGAAGTCTTTGTACCCTGATGTATCATGTATTTCCAGTACAAATTCTTGTGACAATTTTGCTTCATCTTTACTTGAGTTTTCAATCTCTTCAGGTTGCAGACAATCACGTGCCTGTTGATACTGAGGATACAGATTCAATTCTAGAAAATGGTTACTTGGAGAATAGGAGCTCTTTCTTAAGCTTCTGTCAGGCAAATCATTATCAGTTCGATACACTTCGCCGGGCGAAGCATTCATCAATGATGATCATTTATCATCTTCTTAACTCACCTGAGCCAATTGATGGGACCAGCTGCACCAGGGAAGGACACAGTTGCAGCGCCGTATGTCGTTTCTAAGAAGTTGGCTGGATTTTGAGTCGCCATTGTTGTCAATTGTGCATAAAAGGTTCAATTTTGCTTTCACTAGGATAGGAAAATCCTGATTCTTTCTGTTAGTAGGGAATCACACATTGTGATGGGTTCAAGCTTTTAGCTTGGGTTTCAATATCCTTAGGGAATTGGTTTGAGATAATAAGCCTAGAGAGGGATACGGTGCACAGATGGAAGCCTTTTATTACTTCATTTGGCACCGCATAATGTTTGTTCGTTTTAACGTCGTTAGAAAGTTCTTCCGAGAATTTTGTAAATATATTTTCTAAACTTATTGCATCGGGATTTTTTCACGAGTTTGGTGGAATAACTTATTTTCGTTGATAGGTGTGGAATAATGGCTCTTCTTGTTCTTAAATAGAATTGCTTATTGAGTAGATATAGCTGCAGGGACAAGTATTCTTCATTCTTTTTCATGTACTTTGCACAGGCGACTTCAGAGGTAATTACAGCAATGACACAAAGTTGATTGATCCGGTACTGTTAAGTATGCAATAAACTAATCTTTTAGCTGTTTATTTGATGATATTGTGGAGCTGTGTTTGGTAAATCCTCTATGGAGATCATATTGGTAAGCTACTTCTTGATTTCATAGAAGCCAATAAAAGGTGTCCTTTTGAGGAAGGGTGCTCCGCTCTGGGCCGGCCCTGGGCCAAGGCCTACAAAGTCACCGTCTTGGACCCTTGGTTTTTGGTCCTATAGGGCCCCCAAAGTATGAAAAATACTAAATATACTATGCATCACAAATGTAAGCAATGTTTCTTAGTAGTTCAGTGGTTTTGATGTCTCGTACCAAGCCTTTGATCTTAAGTTCCATTCTCGTGCTCTCCATTATTTTTACTTCAAACATATATTCAGCTATGTATACTTTTTTCATGGATATATGTTGTGCTTTTTACTACAAAATATTATATTCAGCTATATATGTAATACCTTGGCTCGATTTAATTATTTAAATCTAGAAATAATATAAATAATTATAATTGCCACATAATTTATTATATATTTTTTATTTTTATTTTTCGATTTAGAAAATTCAATTTCGGGACCTACGTTCTTTAAAAACGTTAATTTTATGGCGTATTGAGATGTCGTCTTAATAATGAATAGTCACATGAGAAATTCGAACACGCCATAATGATCCTCATATTTTTTTGAGTTTCTAGGTCCATTTTCATATTTTTCGAAAAATCGGTACCGGAACAATTTCTCGGGTTCGGGTAGTATTTTGCGCTCGTGCACGTGATCGAACCCTTGACCAATGAAAATCCATCAACGTCAAATTCAAATCTCACTTTTTCACAAAACATGGGGAGTGTTTTACTCATGTAATTATTAATCCAAGTAATTAATATTATTTCTTTTATTATTACATTTTACATATATGCATGTGCACATATGAAAGCATGCATTTGGGTTGGTTTGTCATATGTGGCTCTCCCCCTCATTTCTCATTTCTCTCGTAGCTCTCTCTCTCTCTCTCTCTCTCTAACTTCACTCTCACTCCCTCCCTCTTTCTCCAATTCTTCTTCTACTTCTACTTCTTCTCTTTAAAATTTCTTTCATCCATCACCACCTCCTACCACTACACCACCACCACCACTACATCATCATCTACACTAGGACATGCCGAAGTCCCATCTAGATCGCCGTATTCGCAGCCCGAGCCACCATTTTCGGCCACTAAGTTTTTCCGGCAAGAAAAGAGGTAGAACACCATTGTAAGCGCATAATTTTTCTTATATTCGAGATTTTAGATTTTGATGTTTTAAATGGTTTAATCTAGATTTTATTGTTTGGAATCATAGTTGGACACTTAGTCTTTGAAATAGACGGGTTGGATCGACCCTCTGACCATTAGAACCCATACAAATCGTGCTACGAAAGTCACTCGCGAACTTGAGAAAACTGTCTTTTTCCGGATTTCTGAGATTTTTTGTCAACTTTGGAGACTTAGATCTTGATGTTTTGGTGCTTAAATTACATTTTGTAAAAGACAAAAGTTTGACATAAATACTTTATCTTAAACATAGATGGAATGGATTGGCTCTATGACGCTTTGAACTCACTAAAATCATGCTACGAAAATGACTCGCGGCCTTAATTTACACTGTTTTTTCAGATTTTCTAGATTTTTTGTCAATTTCGGGCCCTTGGATCTTTATGCTTGGATGGTCAAAATCCGTTTCTTAAAAGACAAAAGTTGTATAGAAACATCAGTTCTTGAGTCCAGATGGATTGGATCTTTCTTAAGACCTACGTTGCTCACAGAAAACGACCCCAAAGTCGCTGCTAAAAACTGTCTTTTTGAGATTTTTCTCTCTAGGAACACAACTCATGTACTCACTTAAATCGCCACATCCGTTAGTCGAATCACGAAATTGGCTATACTATAATGAAATTGGAGTTAAATAATGTGTGGGCCAAGTCTCGGTCCCGGGTTTCGGAGACTGGAGAGTGTAATTACCAAAATGCCACTCTTATTTACTTTTTAGCCTAACGACATTAAAATCACCACACGAATGGACCGACCCGTGGAATTAGATTTTGAATGTGAATAATGACTGAAAATAATGTGAGTCTGGCCTCGGTTATATTTTTGGACAGCCGGTAGTAAAATTACGAAAATACCCTTTCACGGTTTAAGTAATCGGCAACCCGACCGATCGAACGTGAGTCACTCGGGCTCTAGCATATAAAAATGAGAATAATGATTAAGTAATAAAATTGACCCGAATTCCGAGAAAGTTCTCGGGCCCACTTGTTAAATGTGGGTAAAATGACTATTTTGCTCTAGAAGCGAAATTACACTTTGTGCCCTTACGCATCGAGGAGTCCGAACGGCTATGCTACTCGAGTCACTAAGTTAGTATATATATTTCTAAGAGTTGTTGGCAATAAGTACCTTTTTATTTATTATGATAGATCCGGTAATTGGAGATCATCGGGCCGAGTTAATATAAAGGAAGTACGAGCTAATTTCAGATGAGTCTTGTATATGATTTGCTTACTTACATTCTATAGTGGAAATGAATGATTTTCTTCACTTTGATACATATACATTTATGCTACTGAATTAATAGTAAACTGAGCATGACATATTAAGACATTAAAAAAAATTATGATATCATGGAAACATAGATATATTATGCCACGATTTTAAAATCAATACGGCGCCCCGTCCGCTAGGGGGCAGATGAAGATTCTAGCGATGAGGTGAAGTAATAAGGGTAGGGATTATTAGCCAGGTAATCCAACGGGTGATATCACGCCGACTATATATTTGAGGTCGCTTCCTAATTTACTGATGGGCCGTAGATCATACAATGTTGCCATATATGGTTACAGCGCAAGCATAAAAGTTGGATTCATACGTCACATAATGTTGCCATTTGATAATTATGCATGGTTACAGCGTAAGCCTAAAAGCTGGATTCACATATCACATGATGTTATCGTTTGATTATAATTGATTTCAAAAATACGGATTATATTAATACAGAAGTTAGTAAACTCGTTATGTCTAGACTCACACGAAGTTGTTGATGCAACATGTTTTAATAATGATGCTGATCATACTTGAAATCCTACAAGGTTGTGTTAGAACTGAAGTTGATTTTGTGAACCCTAAACTTTTCATATTTTGATGTAACATGACCTTGGTTGTAATGTTTATTTTGTTGACCGGTTAGGACTTTAGACCGTAGTCATGGTTTGTAAGCCCATAAGGGCTATATTACTGCGCTTACTTTATGCACTAAACTCTGGGAGTATATTTTATTTTTATACTATGATATCAAATATGTTGATAGAAAATCCCTAAACTAGTCTAATTTTTAGAGGTCTCACGAGTTTCACTCGTGACCGGTCACATGCCTTAACCTTTACGGGACGGGTCGTGACAATATATACTATATCACATATATAATTCCCAATATTCATTTATTCTTTAAATTGTAATTTGAAGAAAAAAATATTAACTTATATGTACTTTGACTTAGATATTTCTTTCTCAATTTGTCAGCCTTAATTTCTTAACATGTATACATATTTAAATATCAAACTTAATTTCTTTTGCAAATTGCAATTTGAAAAAATATTAATTTAAATGTGTTTTGACTCACTTTTTACTAAGATCTTAGGGCTTAGTAGACCTTGTCATTTTTATTTTTGTTTCTTTTTTTTCTTCTCAATTTATAGGGATTAAATAACTCTTATCTAGTCTTCTTATTCTAAAATTAATTTTTTCTTACATTTTTATTCGCTCTAAATAGTTAAATATAATAGTTGAAAAGTAACTCATATTTAAATAAATAAATAAATTTTAATTTTTGTGACTTTATTTGATAATATTATTCATATTTTTTTAAAGTAGGTTATTTTTTTGATTAAAGAGGATAATTTGATAAATTTGAACAAACATTAGTTGAGAATAAATTTTTATAACAAAGTTCACACTTTGTCAATTATATGATTAACCATATAACTATCATACCATATTTTTTAATTTTTTCTTATAAGATCTCTACTATTAATATTAATAGAATTATGTAGGTAGAATTATTTAGTATCAAGATTGACATTCATTCAGTTAGTGTGAAGCAACAAAGTACGTTTTAAAATCTTTATTACAATTTTAATTGAATTTTACTTATTTTCGAAAAAAAATTCAAAAGGCCTTATTTTTTAAGCTCGTCTAGCGTCCCAAAATTCTTAGGGCTAGTTCTAGCTTCGCTTTATAGTGCCATCACCCGATATGAGATTACGATTGGTGGGATCGGTTTTGAATTACCAAAAAATAAAGTAAAAAGAGAAGGTACCCTGTGAGAAAGAGAAGTTTACTCTGTAGAAAAAGGAGGTAAAAATGGATGAAGATGTTGATCTTTTTATGTTTCAGAACTGAATCCACTTTGTATGTTGTATTTTGTTCTTAACTCTTAGGCTATGTTTGGATGGAGGATTTGTGGAGGGAAAAGAAATGAAATGCAAGTAACACATATTTTTTGGATACATTCGGACATAAATGTATTCGAAACTGTTAGATGCACGTTGATTCATATGTATCTAACAATTGTGTCTGGATATATTCAGGATATATGTGTTCTTAGACTTTTTAAAAAGAAATTGGGAGATTTTTTGTTCCCCACCAGACACACACACACAAAGCAAACCCATTTGGTTTTGCTACTTTTTCTGCCTTTTTTTGTGGCTTGTTGCTTTTAGCCATTAAAGTAGGGAAATGGGGAGGTTGTTGTGTATTGTGCACAGTAGCGCATTAAAACGATGTCGTTTTGACACGTAAAATACTGACCAAAAATTATTCGTTCAGTTTTTTACTGTTCGGACAGTATTTTATGTACTAAAACGACATCGTTTTGACTTATAACATACTTTAGTGTGTGCAGTACTCAACATGCCCCCGATCCTAAACTAGGAGGGTGTTTTGTTAGAGAGAGGTAACCTTGGTTAAACATTTTTCTGGTTGTTGCTCCCTACGAAGGAATGAAGGTCATGGGAATTTTCAATGTATTTTTATACTTCAACAGTGATATTGTAGAATACCAAAACAAATAATTTGAAGAGGATTTAAGCTAATCACAATTCGGATTCTAGTAAATAATATTTGTACAATTTTAGCTTCATTCATGTGTCAAAATTTTTTGTAAGGAAATTATTACCGGGTTTTTTTAGTAAAATAAAATAAATAAAAAATAAAAGTATAAATTTTTTATGTATTTATTTGGTTAAAAAAATTTATGAGAAAGTTGGAAATCAGTAGTTTAAATATGTGATAAACTAGTGCATTTGTAAAATTTTGTATTGAAGGATATATTTTGAGAAAAAATTAATCCTAGTGAGAAAATTATGGATATGAGTTCTACAATTTTTTTGCTAATTAAATACAAAAAAATATGTAGAAATTAGTTATTTTTGCAGCGTTTTTTTCTTCTGGCAACTAAAAATGACCTAAAGTGGACAAGCTAGTTAAATTCATTCTAAAAGGGTAATCAAATTTCAAGTTGGGTTGATTATTTAAAGAGTCAATCTTAAATAAATACTAGGATCAAGCCATTTGTCTAGTTTTAATATCATATAAACAAACCAAGTCTTGAAAAACCTACAATAAAAAGGAAGGAGCTAATTTATGCCATCAAAATACACATTACGAGGGCAACGAAATCGATTTTTCATTGATGCATGATTTATAGGGCATCTACGAAATGAACGAATTTATATGGATGACGTGTTACCAACTTAGCACATACATTTTTAAGTGTGTTTCAGTGGCACACAATGACACTTTACACCCGTGTCTACGTAGAGAGTAGAGCATTGCGAGTTGTTGGAATATTTTTTAAGAAAGAACTCGTATTATTAGTTTTATATAATCATTAATTCAACTTTAATGAATAATCTTCAATTTTTTATTATTTACTATGAATTTAATTGTCTTTTTCAAAACGAGAATATAACTATTGATTGAAAGCATTTGCACGATATTCTCTCAATTGAATATCATATTTATTCCCATCATTACCAGAAATTATTATCATCAATCATGCAAGTCTTAAGAAGTATAAGATCCATACATGGAGAAAGGAAAAAAAAAAAAAATCAAGGAGAAAGGACATTTTGTTGCCTTGCTCATTTTTCTTAAGAAGTGTCTTATTTCTCTTATACTACTTCTATAGCGTCTTTCTTTTGAGTTAAAAGATAGTATTATTTTGAGAGTTTCTTATTCTAGTGTAAACTTGTAAAAGTATGCAATTAGGTGATTGGGCTTATTGCATTCTGGGAATGACATGCATTTTACAGTATTTTACAAAGAAAATCTTTCGTAGATAGCGCGTATTATTTCAAAAGAGCGACTTGATTCGTGCCTCAATCTCTCCCACCTCTTATTGATAATTTTTGGTTGTGAAAAAAGTAATATTTTTCTATTTTATTCCAACAATTTGAGACGATACCGAAATGAAGAACAAAATTTAATCAAAAAAGGTAACATTGTAGGTAATATTTTGTTATCTTACTCATTTTTTTTAAGAAGTGTATTCTCTTCTCTTCTCTTATACTACTTATATAGTGTTTATCTTTTGGGTTAAGAAAGTATTATTTTGGGAGTTTTTCACTCTTTAAGTAGTGTAAACTTGTGAGGATATACAATTAAGTGGTTGAGCTTATTGTATCATGGGGACAACGTGCATCTTGTAATCTTTTCTACCAAAAATCTTTTATAGACAACGCGTATTGTCTCAAGAAATTGACCTGGTTCATGCCTCAATCTCTATCATTCTTATCTGTAATTTTTGGTTGTGAAAAAAGGGGGTAACATTTTTCCATTTTATTCCAACATGCACGAGCAAGGCATGTCTTGATAAGGTAACTCGATAATGTCAACTTGGTGTTGGCACTAGTCCTTAATAAGAGGCACCTATGTCGTAAATGAAGGTCTAGAAGATTGGATGTTGATGCTAAAATGGCAACAAGTTTGTGAGATCAATACAATCAATTAAAGTGGGCTAAGGCACTTAAGCTTGTGCCATTGGCTTTCTATAAATCAGGGGAGACAATTAATCTTGCGGACATAATTATTGGGTTTCGGTAGGTGTTCTTGGCAGTTGTAGAGAGCAGTTACCAGTAGTTTCAATGAGCAATTAATTACGAGTAGTTACCATGACTAGTGTGCTGGCAAGTTTTAGCTTGGTCCAATACAGCCTGAGGAGAGTTGGAGATGTCAACTACATATCATGGTGATCATGGGATATTCATAATCCAATGTTTAGGTAGCCATTTTTTTTTATTTGTAACCTATATATTGGGCATTGTTGGGGCATTTTGAAGGCAGAGGTTGTTCTTTGTAGAAATTTTTTAGGCATTCAATTGTAATCTTAATAAGTAATAAAAATTGAGAAGGGTTCTTGTAAATGACTATGTGTTCTTAGACGTATTTTCTCTATCTCATGAGTTGCAGCTTAATGTTATCACATTGTTGAATTTTAAAAGTGAAATTTGACATTGTGACAATAAGTACTTACAAAATGAATAAATTAAGTCATTAAAGCAAAATCTGAAGTGAATTTTACTAGTTTTCAGTCCAATCTACTGGAGATAAGGTTTAACAATTAAATTCAATTTATAAATAAATAATTTAATAATCATAACTAATAAAATGTACCCTTCAAATAAACAATGCCTATTGATAAATTACAAAATTCATTACTAACGATATATATGTATATATTCCGTTTTTGGACAATGTAAAAAAATTTATAATTTTTATTTGGATAAATTAGTCTAATAGTTCATGTAATTTGGATTTAATATCATTTTGATTTTTACCATTTAAAATGATTCGATTTTGATCATAAATTTATATTTTTTCATCAATCAAGGACAATTGTCGACCTTGGTAGTGAAATTAAACCCTTTTAACAAATTAAACCCCTCAAAACAAATTTCACTATTGCAATTTGAGATACTTTGAAGAAATATACGGTAAACTCACTGCCCATTCCTCCATTGAATCAACCGCTAGAGATGTCAAATTCATCATCGGAGCTGTCATTACTGTTTCCATGGTCTCCGAATCCACCAACGAAATCTTCAGAACACTAGGAAAGGCATTCTATGGTTATTGATTACAAAAGTTCTACTATTTCTTCCAAAGCTATTGAAGACTCTTTGTTTGTTAAGGTTACAATGAGTATTCAAAAATCAAAACATTCACTGTGAAACTACCAAATTTCACGTAAACAATGATGTCAACAAAGGATCTTTAGATTACAATCCATGTAAAGGTGGACCTATAAGTTGTGTTTAGTGCAATGCACAAATACGCAAACAATTTGGGGATCGTTGTAAGTTCACCATCTCAGCGCCTCCTCATCGGCGTTGGCTCTGTTTTCTTACGTGAATCTGTTTGATAGATTTTGAATCGTCGACCATTGATGATAGTCTTTATGGTGGGAAAGGATCGTCAATTGGGATTTGTGAGAATTTTTAGCCCATGTTTTGGAATAGGCTTCGGCTAGAGTCATCGTCGAGTAGGTTCATCTCACCTCCAACTATGGTGGCGATGTAGTAACCCAATACGGATTCCGGTTGGGATCCGAATTTGGCTTTTGGTAGATCCCAGAAGACTTGAATTATTTTGTTGTTTTGTGTTGATTTTGAGCTTTTTAGATCCTTGGTTGTTTCAAAAAATGAAGGGTTTGATGTGGAGGTGGAAATAAGGGGAAGAGAGAGAAGATGGAGAGAGAACTAGGCTTGTCGGTGTGGTAGACGGAGGTGGTGAGGTTGGAATTGGCGGAGATGAGCGATGGAGCTATTGTCATGAAGTGGGTTGGGAGGATATTTCTTTGAGTTTTTGAGTTAATAGAGAGAGAGAGAGTCAACATGTTTTTAGAAGTTAAGAAAGGAAACCTAAGTTACCAAAATGTCCTTTTAAATGGTCAACATTTGACTGTTTTTGTTAAAAACAAATGTCCGTTATCAATTGTTCTTGACTGACGAAAAAACATAAATATAAGATCAAAATCCAGCTATTTTAAATAGTAGGGACCAAAATGACATTAAGTCTAAACTATAAGGACTACTAGAGTAATTCTCTTTTATTTTTTTTTATTTTTCTGTTGTAACAACTTTTTCCTGGATTGCAACCCATAATCTATGAATTTTCTAACCTTAAATAGTAGCTCCCACCGTCAATCCCCATCGCAGAAGACTCTCTCTCTCTCTCTCTCTCTCTCTCTCTCTCTTGTACACTGCGAATTTTGTTAGAAAGTTGACGATGGCGGTACCTATTGTAAGATTCCCGATCTTCCTTCTGGTGAGGATCCTCGGAGTCGTAGTTACAGCTCTGGTGCTCACCTGGAATGTGCATTATCGAGGAGGATTAGCTCTCGTTTCTGATAACAAAAGTCTCATTTTCAACGTAATTCTCTACACTCCTTTTCTACCCTAAATCTGCGTTTAATGTAAACAATTCGTTTTCTTCTCATGGATTCACTTTGTGCTGCTTGATTTAGGAAGAAATCGGTTAAGATGTTTGTGATCAGGTGTCCTGATGTATATATTGTTTCGGATGTCTTTTACGTTGTGTAAATATGCGGTTATACTTCTATCGTCTCTACGATCTTCCTTAATCTATGTTAGAACGTAATTTAAGGCTCCGTTTGGTGAACTTGAAATGAATAGATATTATGTTCATTTTCAGCGGAAGGTTGCATAAGAGGTTTGGATAGAGGTGGCTTGTGAAAACCTAAGTGGAAGAAGAAATGTATTTTGTTACGATCGTCGTATGACTACAATCCTTAACATGTAGGATTTCGCACCAGGCTTACACTTGTACTTGGTTGATGTTTTCAGTTCCTCATGATGAAGTTCCCAACCTCAATGTTAAAATCCATACATGAGCTATCAAATGTCAATTCGAGCTGTTTCCAGAGAACAGTATTGTCAATCCTGTCATTTAAGATCTAGATCTATCCAAACAGAGCCCAATTGCATTTGAGTGCCAGCGTTTATGTGAAGTATTTAGAAAGCAGTTGTTATCAGTGTGTATTTAAAGCAAATAATACTTTGAGAGCTGTGGTTCCTGTCTCTACCTAGATGCTATATTTACTAACTTCTTGTGTTCAATGATAGGAAAGTTTTCATTGACATGTAGAGTTTGAATGGCTCCTTACTGTTAGATAATGGATCTGATTCCTGCCAACCTACTACATCGTGTCTTACTTTAACACTAGGAGTATTACTTCAGCTATCTTTTTACGGATCTATTTTAGGATCTTACTAGTTGATTCAAGTTTGGCATGTCAATCTGTTGCTCTCAGTGACTATGGTTTTCATTTGATATAAGGAAATAATCAGGTCATATTTTAATGCATGAGCTATACTTGAAAAGTAGAATAATAATGTCCACTTTTCTTGGCCAGTAGACCCTTTGCGTCTTGTATTTCATATATTCAGTTTTATGCCAACCTTAAACTTTTTGTCTTAAGTAAGAATTGTAAGCTATCTTGGGGGAAATTTACCTGTTTCATGCGTCATTCCTTTTTAGATTCTGGAAGTGAAGTCAAATTTTAGATGACATGATAACTTTCTTCTCTATGTTGGGAATATATATTTACCTCTTTTGCATTTCAATTGCTTGCATTCTTGTCTGTTTCGGTCCACTTTGTAAAGATGGTTAAATCCAGCTTTTGTGAACTTAAGCAAATTTGCTTGTGGATGCAGAGCATTTTTCCTAATTTCTTTTGTAACTTATTTACAGGTGCATCCTGTTTTAATGGTGATTGGTCTCGTACTCCTGAATGGCGAAGGTAAAATGTGGTTCCTTGCTCTGACCTATTTCTATTTTACTGGAAAAGTTCAACTATAGTCTGGAGAGTGCAGTGATTTCTTTTGTGCATGTATTATGGTTGGTAACCTAATGGAAGTGGTCTCATATCTTGCTTTCTATAGGCTTTCTATGACTTTGATTTATCATGTATGTGTATACTGTTGCTAATCTTCTGATAATATTCCTTGATATGTGAACTAGCTCAACTTGGATTGTTTTAGAGCTTGCAACTCGTTATTAAATGCATATTAATAGGTTTCAGATTTCAGCTTTATTGCGGAGGTGTTGGGTGTATATACTTTGCTGTATCTATTTTCTCATGATTGACTTTGAAATTGATTGTCGTCATCTGTGCAATTACCTTGGACGTTTATAATAATATCGTTCCCATTGTGTTTCGAAAGTTCCTTCAGGAATTGTCATTAGGAATGCCAAACTAGACAGCTCTATTTTGATATGATGACAGATGACTGAGGAAATAGGTAAACTTGTGCCTTGTTTTTTTCTGGATCCGTAGTACCATCTGTCCTCCGTGACATGGTAGTCCCACAGAAGTATAAAGCAGGGCTGTGAACTTAGAGTCTCTACACTATACTGTGATGTTCATGCTCACCATTTAAGTAGTTGCTATAGCAGCTCTTATGCCTATTAACACATCTTTAGTTGGGCTCCAAATTTTCATGTAGTGGAATGATTCATGCAAAATCAAATCCAATAAAACTTGAACAACATAATAGCTTCATTCACCATCTTTAGTTGGAATGGCTTTGTACACCTACTTTGTATGTACTTTTTTTTTTTTCCTGGATAAACACTTTGTATGTACTTCATTGACATATTTTCTGATTTTTGTTCCTCTTTTGGTTCTACGCCATCTTTTGGCATTCTAGTGCTATATATTAACAAAAGAAAATCCTTACTCTAATTGCTGATTTGGATTTACACAGCCATGCTAGCATACAAGACTGTTTCAGGAACCAAGAGCTTCAAAAAACTAGTTCATCTATCATTGCAATTCCTGGCTTTCTTTTTGAGCATAATTGGCCTATGGGCTGCTTGGAAATTTCACGTTGACAAGGGCATTGACAATTTCTACAGTCTGCATTCGTGGCTTGGTTTAGCTTGCCTCTTTTTATTTGGCATCCAGGTCTTTCTTTGAACACCCCCTTGTATATTTCAGTTTGAAATATGAGTAGCTTCTAAAATCCCTTACGGGAGAGCAAAGAATACATTAAAACTACATTGTTTAAATTTAAGAGTTTCTTCTTAACAGTGGGCAGCTGGATTTGCAACTTACTGGTACCCAGGCGGTTCGAGGAACAGCAGATCTACCCTGATGCCATGGCACATCTTTTTTGGGGTTTACATTTATGCCCTCGCAGTTGCTACTTGTGCTACAGGTATCCTAGAAAAGCTCACATTCCTTCAAACCAACCAGATTACAACACGCTATTCTACCGAGGCATTGTTAGTGAACACCTTGGGCATCTTGATTGTAGTTCTGGGTGGTTTTGTTATTCTTGCAGTTGTTTCTCCTATGAATGGCAAAGGTGACATTCCTCAGGGGATCAATAGAGTAGAATGAGCTGCATCTGTTTTTGAAATACATTTGGTGTAAGGTTCTTCTTGTGTTAGGAATTACAGGTCTGGTACTTTCAAAGCAGTGTGTGTGACCGAAGAACATTTTTTTGTCAATACATTTGCACACAAATTCTATGGCGTGTATATATATCCTCTTTTTGTGTTTTTGGGAATAGCAATGAGCTAGAGAATGGAATTAGAGCATCTATAGCCAAACTTGTATATGAGAGTGTGCCTTCCTCTATCTATTTACCACAACAGTTTATTTGTTAGCTGTTAAAATTTTAGAAAGGATATAATAGGTATATTAAGAAGAGAAATATCATAAAAGAGGAAATTTATTATAGAGATAGTAAATATGAGTAGATAAATGATATTTTTGTTTGAGTATTTTTTAAGAGTTGGATATGATAAAAATAAGTAAATGAATAATTAGACATTGTCATAATTAAAAATGATGTTTAATTAATAGAAACGAATATATAGAGAGTAGGAGAGTGATAGAGCAACAAATAAGATGATTTTATCTCTAGAGAAATAAAATAGTCTTTTGAATATTATATTTGGAGTTTAAAAAAATAAACAAATTTTGAATATGATAAATTAAAGTAGTCATATTTGAAATGATAACAATAAATTTTTTAATGATTCATTCCTATATAATAAACAGTCCTGGTTTCATTCATTCCAAAGGAAGAATTTAAGCTCGGTATGAAATTACTCTCAACCAATAGGATTAAGAGTAATGTTCAAAATCCACTTTCGTCTAGCTAGCGCCTCTTGGGGGTTCTGCTATGCATTTGCACATAACATAGCGTCTTGTATGACAAAATTATGCCATTTTGGTGCGTAAAAAACTGTCCAAATAGTCAGACAGCATTCGTACAGACTTTCGTGCACCAAAACAACATTTTAACCCAGTGCGTACTGTTGTGCGCACAGTATAGCAGAATCCCCATTTCGTGTGCCTCTATTAGTACTATGGTATGTTAAAAATATATGCAGAACTATGCAATTGAAAAACTGAAGCTATATTTGGACTTGTATCCTGTATTTGTTAGGGTTTGTTCATTCTGTTTTCTGATTGGGTTAGTACTTGTGTGGTGCGTCAGGTGTATTTCCTTTCCTTCTAAAACAAAAGCTATTTTGAATGTTATACCAGCTCCAAACTCGGATTATGGAATACACAAATGAACATGAATGTCAAAAGTGATGATAAAAAATTCTCTAACCATCTTCCACCTTTTAACTGCACAAAGGTTATCTGCAGAATCCAAACGCATTCAAATTTATGACGGCTGGATATGAGTTCCGTATCTGAAAATTATCTATCTCAGATGCAACTAGTCACAGACTCACTATAGGCCACAACAACATAAATAGACCATATTCCAATAAAGACAGTCAAAAGCCTCTGGCTCTATAATTTGGATCTCCAAGCCCAAAGTTGTAAACCCTAATACCAGCAACATGGGAGAAAGTAACAGATACTTGAGCAGTGCAGAGAAGTAAGGGCAAGGTCGATTCAACAGTCTATCATAAAGCACGAAACCGAATCAATGCATACAAAAAGAAAAATAAGTCTCCACGAAGCAGCAACACAGATACAGAAACTTAAGTATATCCGGCAAGTATGGGATAATGAATCAGATGAAACTGGGGCAAACTGGTCCCTTGGAGACTCCAAGTCGGACTTCCATACCATGGTGCATGTCCATGGGTCGGAATGTTTCAGACTCACGTGGATCTGCAAAAAGCATCAAATTAGATGTAATAACACATAATCATTCAACACTTACAGGCTCTACAAATCAACCTATAGGGTACTTTTGATGGTCTATTTTGGCCAACCCATCTGCAAATTTGAGTAGATTTTGAAGGGAAAGTTCAATAAGCACTAGTCTTTCTCCCTATCAATTTCGACATGTTTACCCAAGTCAAAAGAAAGCCAAAAATATGAGAAATTGAGATGTTTGATCAGCCACATCCAACTGACAGGATAAAAAATACATAGCAAATTTGGTCCGCAAATAAAAAATTTAATAGTTACTGTCAGCCATACCACCTAACAGCATTCATATATAGAGAGCAATTTTGGACAGCAATATGATAACTTACATGTTATCTGCTGCAGCAAGATATGTGGACCATTTTTTTATCAAAACATCACAATGAACACAAACAGAAACTTAATCCTATCAGAGCCTGGATCCTGAATATTGTGGCCAACAACTTGGAGGGAAAGATGAACTACTGAGTCTTATACCAACCTATTCTTTTTCTGATAGGACAGATCACATAACACTCAACCCAAAGTGAGTAAAAAACAGAATTCCATGCCACTGCCTTGGCACAGTGGCGTACCTAGAAGCACTAACGTTATAAGAAATGACAGAACTTTAAACTCAAGTTAATAAAGCATTGCTAAGGCATGCAGAAATCCAAAGATAAAGTTCAAAACAAAGAAAAGAGCTGGGGAGTAGAGGATACAGGCCACTAAGGCACTTCAAACACATCGCCCCAAAATTTACATTGGACACAAAACTATAAAGGTCATTACCATTAAGGTAGTCTTCAAAACCAAAGTCATCCAAAGTCCCGGTCAGTGCTTCCAACCCTAGCATGGAAGATGATATTGGACCTGGAGGCCTCTGGAATCTGCGAAGACCCATCATCCACAAAAATAATTCAAACAATATGAAACAAGCAATGTGTACACCTATGCAAGTGAGATCATTTAAGTGGTATGAATCCATACAAACCCTAAAAATTTGGTAACTTTATCACCTCCAACATTACTGTAGTAAAAATAGAAAAAATGCATGCCTATTATGGCATCAGATGCATGCCAGCATGTAGCATAGATACATGACACACCTTTAGACAACATTAGAAAGCCAACGCAAACGTGAGAGAGAGACAGTCATTGCAAGTTTCACTCACCTCCCCCTCTCCTTTTTCTTCTCTCTACTCTTCTAACCTTTTTTATTTTTGGAAATGTCACTCTCCACTCTTCTTCCCAACTTTTTCCCTATTCATATCTAACAGTTTGAAATACATTTTGATCAAACTTAATAGAGATTGTGGTTACGGAATAAAAATTTATGAGACTATTCTTTATGTTTTCCTTCGCAAATCATTCTTTACGTGTTTATGATAGTGTCTGCAACATGAATTCCACTTTGAGTTGTGGGCCACTAAACTGCCATTCATTTATCGTTCAAATTACAAAATCAACTAGTTTAGTGCCTCTACTTAATTAAGGATTTTATTTTCGATCAAGAAAAATACTTATTCGGTCATATCCCAAGATCATCTTATTTGGTCATGTTCCAAATTTCCAATTACTAAATTAGGATCCAACATATCCCCCATGGAAACCATATCGTATTCCATAAACCTTAAACCTCCAAAGGTTTACATTTGTAACAGGAACCTAAAGGATCGGAAATGTGGCAGTCCAATACACCAACGTATAAAAAAGTGCACAAGCAACAGTACTTTTAATGCTAACAACCACCAAATGGGTGGTCATTAGCGTCAATTGGCCTGAAAAAAAATACTTGAGAACGGTGAAACTGCTTCAAACTGTGCCTTGGGACACTCCCTTGCCCTGGCTGATTTTAGCACTGTGATGACAAGTTCAAAATCCGACAATGAATACTAAACCTCATGTTAAGGCCATAACAGTTGAAAATTTGACACACCCGTAACCCAGACATACAGATACAAGCTCGTAATTCCAACTTCCAACTTCCAAATTGATTCTCTGTGACTCTGTCCCTAGTATTTATGCAGCTCCAATCTTTAAAAATGCATTTCAACCTCACCTAAACCCCGACACTTAGGCAACCCACAACTATTTAACTTCGTCAGTATCATATTCAAGTTATTCAGAAGTTTTATACATGGTGAACGAAATTTGCAAAACCAAATGCTTTATTCCCTTCTTACTTGCGCTATAAAAGATAGAATACACCAACGGACAAAACAAACAGAAGCTGCGACGGAAACCCCAAATCTCAAATTATTACTTAACAGACACCAATGCATTTCCTTAATCAGAATACCTTGTGAACAGTAATAATTAATTAATTAAATCACAGCTAAGGTCAACATTTTCCACCAGCTGAAACTCTATCCAAATGTTTGGTTGCCCAGAAAAATCAACGTAATCTGAGGCACCAAATAGAAACCCATACCCTATTTCAGTGTTATTTTCTCCTTCTACACTTAGCAATCAACCAACAAAGCATTGGTAAATTTCATTTTTTTACGTGCTTTTTTTCAGCTTTAGGACACCAAAATCCCCAAAAGAGCAAGCCCTAGTTGGCAACCAAAAGTCCGTACACATACTTCTCAATTTCTCAACAAATCAAAGCGAATCAAAAACCAATGAATTAAACAGCCTCATACCTAGAAAGCATCTGGCGATCGAGGTCCATCTTCAACGGAAAAGCCGAGCCATACGAGTTCAAAAGGGTTATCCTCTTCCTTTGTTCATGCATCTCCTTTGTCTGACCACCACACATAGCAATATACATAAATCACACGAAAATTCTCCACTCTACACACACACACACACACACACACACACACACACAGATACATAAATATACAGTGAGAGAGAGAGTACAGATTGATAAGCAGATTGAAGGGGATGGGATCCAGTGATCTCGCCCTTCACGCTGTGGAGTCCGAAACGGAGAGTGTCGTTTTGGAGCCCTCCAATTTCATGCGCTATTCCTTTCTCTGAGTGCGGACCTTCCATTTCTCGCTCTCTCTCTCCTGGATTCTACTCCTCGGTTCCTCTGCGAGAGAACTTACACCTTTGCCTTAACTTTATGGACAAGAAATGAAGACATGGGCCGGGCCAGAAGAGGACATTTGCACGGCCTGACCCACAAAACTATGGGCCTTTCTATGGATCTTATAGCCCATTGATCAAAGTCTTCTAGGTGAGCAGCTATCTCACGGGCAGAACTACATAGAGACAGAGGTCACAAAAATTTCAAAAACATTTAAAACCTAGGTATAAAATTTAAAAATTATAAAAAAATTAATTTTTCCCCTAAATTACATTCGGCCCCATCTTTTTCCTAAAAAAAAATTCTTTACTTTTCAAACGTAAAATCCTAATTTTGTCCTTTGGCAGTCTTACATTTGTGGCGAATTTGTAAAGAGGAAGGGAAAAAATACTATCAAAAAAGGAAGAAAAAAATTATTGGCCAAAGAAATAAGCGATAAAAATTAGCTTTTTTCAATGGGCTTAATTTTTGTTTACATTTAGTTTGATATAATCAAATCGAAAATTAGATTGAAAAAATCGAAGTAAGCCAAACCAAATATTTAATTTCAATTTCGATTTGAAAAATTATAATCCAAAATTTTTGGTATAATCCAAATTTTTCTTCCGATTGATCCGGACAGATTACACCCCTCGTATTTGTCTCAAAATCCTTCTATCGTGGGCTTGAATGTGCAGGCTGGTTCAATGCATAGGCCCAATAGGATGCTCTCTTTTAACAATCCCTTCTCCGGCCCTACTCCAATTCGGAAAATGGGCCCATCTCGGGTCCATCATTATTGATGATCTAAATTTTTTATAGAAGAAATTATTATTATTTATTTAAAACAGTCAGTATATTTTTATTTGATATTTTATGATTTTTCTTTATAGTTTTTCGTTAATTTTTACATTCTTCCAGCCATGTCGACGAGAGAAAAAATAAACTATGAATGAACCAGAATTAAAATAGTCAAGATAAGACAACACTAAAGACAGTGAAAGATGTTCTCGAAGAAAGATGTCAAATTTTGATGTGTCAATTTTTTTTGATGGCCTATTTGACAATTTGACATTTTCAAATTTGATATTCAAAATTTTTAATCTCCAATAAAGATATCAAATTGAGATATTTAAGATAAAAAGACATTTAAAATTGAGACATTTAAGAGTATTTTCAACAAAGATGTCATCAAATCCAATGTGTCAATTGAGATTTCATAAAATGCTATCAAAACTAAGTCTAACAAAAATGTCAAAAATAATATCAAATCCTATGTGACAATTAAAAAAGGCTATTTGATGTCAAATAAAAGGCTACGTGATGTCAAAATTTACATGACATCAAGTGTCAAATATTTTGTTGTCTTAAATGCCATAATTTTAAGTATCTTTTTACATTAAATGCATCAATCTGAAATCTTTATTGGAGATTAAAATATTTAAATGTCAAATTTAAATATATCAAATTGCCACATATGCCATCAAAAAAAATTTAACATATTTCTTGGAGATGCTCGACAAAAAAGTATTTGACACTTGATGTCAAATTTGACATCAATTAATATTTTTCAATTACCACATAGAATTTGATAATACTTTTGACATTTTTGTTGGAATTAGTTTTGATGTTATTTTTTGAAAACTCAATTGCTACGTAGAATTTGATATATTTATTGGAGATGTTCAAGTGCCTGATTCAAATCTAAAAAAAGTGAAAATCAAAATTATGACACGAGTTGTTCAAATAAATATTGATATTCAATCAACTTTAACTTTTTGCACGAACGATTTACATATTACAAATCAATACCTATCAATCTTCAATATATAATATGAATCCCAAGAGCCTCATTTTATAATTAAGTCTTGTTAACCACCGTCCATTAAATAGTGAATAACATACATATAATTTCAAATAAACACAAACATCAATACTCATTTTATGGATATCAATATATATTCATGGATATAAATACATAATTTACGAAATATCGATACATTTTTTATACTTTGGGTGGTAATTTACGAATATCGATAAATCAATACTCATTTTTTATACATTTTTTTTTCTTTATATTGAATTGTTCATATAAAAGTGGAGCGATGACAAAGATTGCGAAATGCCCCGCCAGTCGCGACCACTCAATAATATTTCCTAATTCTCTTTTGTGGCCTTACCTTAGTATTAGGTAGGTGTACCAGGTAATATGCATTAGATATTTGACAGTGATATCTACTTAGTGAGAGATTTTCGAGGTCCCTGATATTGAAAAAACCAGGTAAGGCCAGATATGATTTGGTATGGGTACAGGCCAATTAGTCAAACCCAATACCTGACCAAAGAATTCTTGAGGGTTATTGTACGTACAGAGAGAAGTTTTTATGAATTTTTTCTCCATTTCCATCAACTTAAAAATAGAGGGATTTCTAAGTGGATACCACCTTATCTATCTCAATCACCTACTTCAGTTTCAAATTTCTCGACGGATTCATCTGGTAATAACTCTTTTCTCATTGAAACTCTCTTTATTGATTTTAATAGTAATACTGATAATCTTCCTATTACTCTTCAAAAAAGTTCTAGGTCATGTACTTAACTTTCTATTTTTTAGTTTGTTTTTTATGATCATTTATCTCCTTTGTATCATACTTTTGTTTTGTCTCTATCTTCTATATTTATTCCACAGAAATGACAAGATGCAATAATGATACCTAAGTGAAAATGAGCTATGATGAAGGAGATAACAACTTTAAAAAATCATGGTATTTGGGAGCTAGTATCACTGTAAAGGGAAAGAAAACAGTAGGATGCAAGTGTGTTTTTACTGTTAAGCAGAATGCTGACGATACAATTGAGAGATACAAAGCATGATTTGTTGCAAAAAATTTTACTTAAACCTATGGTATTGATTACGATGAGATATTTGCTCCAGTAGTAAATATGAACTTTGTACGAGCGTTACTCTCTTGTACTGGCTTATTCATCAATTTGATATGAATAATGCATTTTTTCATCGTGAGTTAGAAGAGGAGGTATATATAGATATATCATCAGATTTTTCTTCCTCTGAGACATAAGCAAAAGTGTGCAGTTGAAGAAGACCCTTTATGGGTTGAAATAGTCACCAAGAGCATGGTTTGACAGATTTTTAAAGGCTATGTTGCAATTTGGATATAAACAAAATCATGTTGACCACATTATATTTATCAAAGGAGGTGCTGATAAGATCGATGTCTTTATTGTTTATGTTGATAATATAATAATGACAAGTAATGATATAGATGAGACTCTTACTCTCAAGTCTAGTCTGGCTTAAGAATTCGACATTAAGGATTTGAAATTATTGCGGTACTTTTGGGGAATGAAAGTGACAAGGTCTGATTGAAGTATTTTTATCTCCCAATAGAAGTACATTTTTGATCTATTGGAAGAAACGGACATGTTGGGTTGTAGACCTATAACTTCCCCTATTAAGGCAAATCATCAACTCAGTGGAGACTCAGGAGAACGCACTGATAAAGAGAGATATTAGCGACTAGTGGGTCGACTAATATACTTAGCCCACACTTGACCAGATGTTTCTTATGTAGTGGACATTGTTAGTTAATACATGCATGAATCTCGTACTTCATACTTAGATGCAGTCTATTGTATTTTGTGGTATCTCAAATTAGTTCCAAGAAAAAAAAAAATTATTTTCTAACCAAGATCACTTAACGATTGGAGGCATTCACTAATGCTGACTGAACTGGTTCTGTGGATGATAAACGTTCTACTTCTGGCTACTGTACTCTTCTTGAAAAAAATTTGGTTGCCTTAATGGAGTAAGAGGCAATCAGTGGTCGTCAGATCTAGCGTAAAAGTTGAGTATAAAGTCATGGTTCATGTCGTTTGTGAGCTTCTGTGGCTCCAAACTTTGTTACGTGATTTAAAATATTTGATAATAGTCTGATGAAACTCTGCTATGACAACAAAACTGCCATCAACATTGCTCATAATTATGTTCAACATAACAAAACGAAGCATATGAGATTGAGACATTTTATTAAGGAAAAACTCAGTGATGGGTCAATATGTATGTCTTTTGTGAAATCTGAAGATCAGTTAGTTGACATCTTCACGAAAGGGCTGAGTAGCAAGAATTTTCACCCTATTGTATTCAAGTTGGGTCTGATTTATATCTTCGCACCAACTTGAGGGAAAATTTTAGAAGTCTTACGTGATTAGGAACTCAAATTTGATTAGGATTATGATTTGTTTTCCTATGTAAAATAGAAGTAAAATTAGTTAGAAATCTAATTAAATTAGGACTCAATTTGCTTATATAAATAATATGCTTGATGAATAAAAATTTATTTTGAATTATTAATTTTAACCAAAGTACTATCCCATAGGAATTGCCTTTGCATGTTTTCCTCAATATATTATTTTTCATTAAGCAAGGTTTTTCTTTACTATGTCCAGAATGGGCATCCCTGTTAGTATTCTTATAGGATTAGCACCTAGGGAAAATCCCAAGTATTTTATGGGAAGAATTCTCGCCATATAACTTGCAATTCTCACCATGTTAGTGATTGAGTCAAGGCTAATATTGACACCACAAAATATGCTTTTTGAAGAGTTTATTATAGGGTCAGACATTAATTGAAAGCACATAAGAATTCTCGTAATATTTTTCATTTCCTTCTCATCATTGTTGCAAAAAAAAAAAATTATGTCATCCACAAATTGAAAATGAAATACTATCTGCCCATTGGATCCAACTTAGACACCTCCATTTAACTCCAAAGTTTAAGCTCTTTCTAGCATGATGTTCAGAACTTTCACAACAATGTTAAATAAGAAGGGAGAAAAAGGATCACCCTGCCTCAGCCCTTTGGATGATTTAAATTCTTCGGTTGGAGAACCATTTATAAGTATTAAAATTGAAGCATTCCTTGACCCATGCAAACCACCTATGGCCAAAACCCATGAATTCCATTGTTTACAACAAAAAACACAGAATTGGCACAATCACACGTCTTTTCAAAGTCAAGATTGAGAATAAGACTCCTCCTATCCAACACAAAGAGTACGACACACCTTCCTATTCAACACACAAAACACACGTCACTGCTAATGACCTACACAAGACATCACCAACTTACTTGTTGGCATTATTTGATATCCTTTTGGACGACGTTCCACCAACCGGAGCAGCAGATGTAAAATTCTAAACACCTGAATGCCTCCACCTAAAACATAGTAGTTGTAACTGGATATTAGTGCCATGGGAAAGTTTAAGGAAAAAGGGAAGTACAATTTTTTTTATTCTTAAAGAACCAAAATTTGACATTTTAAAGAGGAACATATGTAACAAGACGTGAATTCTCAAGTACATACAACTACTGAATATATTAAAAACCCTATTTCTCTCCAAAAGCAAAAATTAGGCAAGAATTATGCACCTTTCCCAATTTGCTTAGGCACTCAAAAATTTGTCGAATTTCAATCGCAAGAAATTTGAATTTACAGCTCTTCCGCCTTATCACTCAGACAAACTCTTAGGGTAAAACTAAACATGCCTCACGGTATAAGTCCCACAATAAATATTGATTCATGGAGTACAGATACGGTAGGTGGGAGTTGTGAAGATTTTCTCTTAAACTTAACTGGGAACTGAGCATATCTTTGACTTCCACATTCACCAATCCAGATCAACAAATTACCATAAAAGCATTACCAATCTATCAAGGAATCATGGCCAAAGTCAGAAGGACTTGCTTGCTTGCCAATATTTGGTGAAATAGAGACCATCTACATCCATTGATTAGGAATAGAAAGTATAATTTTTCTACTAAAACACCCAAACTCCAGAGCATGTGCTAAACATTTGAACACCCTGTTGGTGAAAAAAACAACAGAATTTAAATTAGTTTACCTCATGGTCCTCATCCTAAAATTACCAAAAACGAGGAAGGATCATAACATACCTAGGGACCCTCAGACCTGAGGGCTGAGAGATGGCGTAGTTACGTTGGAGTCACCTTACGATCGCACTACTGATCAAAATCATCCGCGCCATTGACACCGATCAATGGGTTTAGGGTTTATAATTTGCACAATAAGAGACGGATCAATGGTTGATAGAGAGATATCTTGATTGCAACCAGAAAGGTCTCTAATATACAACTTCACTTTTTCAGTAAAATCTTTTTTTTTTTCAAGCATGATTTTTGTACATTTTTAGTAGTGGAATAAAAAATAGAATATAATTATCACAAATACTCGTTAATTATCTACAAAAGAAAAGAAAGAAGAGAAAACAAAAGACTCAAAAATACAAAAAAAGAAAAAGAAAAAGAAACTAAAGATGCATATAAACAAGAATAATAAACTTCTTCAACATAAATCTAACTCTACAACATTTGTATTTGAAGCAGAAGAACACATATTTATTTAGATCATACATAGACATTGCCAATTTCTTAGCAGCTCCAAACTATCTCAACACCAATATAACTATAAACCTACACCATATTAGCATCATTGGTTGAGGCTATTGCAGGCCTCCAACAGTCTGCTACAGATTTGAAATTCTGCAAATTTGAAATTCTGCAAATTTAGACCAGCTAAAGTTATTCATATGATTTAAGACAGGGTTCTGCAAATTTAGGGTCTTTTTTCTTTCTTTTTTTAGGGTTATTGAGGTAATTACCAACATCTTGTGAAAGTTTTTGCCCATCACTGAAAATTTGGAGATGTCTTCAGATCAGATCTCATGAACTTCTCTCTTGTTCTTTCCCTTGCCCTTGCTCTTGCCCTTGCCCTAGCCTCTCTTGAAACAAGATGGTCAAATGCAGCCCTATCTTGCCGTTTGACCTTTTTACCCCTACTCACACTCCTTTTTTCCTTCCTCTTAGAAATTACCCCATTATCAGTACCATCATGGGTTCCTGATACTACTTCACATTCGGAGGTTGAAGACAAAGTACTACTCTTTCCACCACTTCTTGAGCTGCTTTTCACCTTGTTCATCAGGTCTTTAATTGCTGTTTTTGAGCGTATAAGCAACCAATCAATGGTTTTGCTTGGTTTCTCAAACCCTAGCATGTCTTGAAGAGTGAAAAACTTACGAGAAATCTCAATAGAAAGCCTTACTCTCCGATCCCTTAGCCCTTGTGCCGTATAAATCTTGCTGTGCTTGTCTTTCTTCTTCGGAATCATACTTTCTGGACAAAAATGGTGTCCATTTAGTCCATTGGCCTCTGGGTTTGTAATTATAGCTTTGTTTGAAACTGTCATGCCAAATGGGTTTTCGGTGGCCGGAAGAAAGTCAGCCGTGAGTAGATCGGGGTGGTGGTGGTGGTGATCGAGGAAAATTCCGGGTCCATGGTGGCCGAGAAAGGGAGAAGGAGGGGGAGAGAGGTGGTAAGATGGAGAAAGATGTGGGAAAAGATTTGCATAGCTGGTTGAAGAGAACATTTGTAGTTAGCTAGCAAGCCAAATTTGTGCTAGAAATTAAAACCCTAGCTCGGAAAACAATGGCACAACTACTTATAAATATAGATCTATATACATATATATGTATGTATATATATATACATATATATATGTATGTATATACACTAAAAGTAGTATGAAATTGGGAAGGTACTTAACCTTGTTTCTCATTCCATTCCAGAAACAAGGCAAGGCAGGGGAACCCACATCCAGAAATTCACTCGAGACACATTCACTTGTCTAGATGTGGAGAGAAATGAGATAGAGTTGCTGTTTGACTGACCTAAAGGCACTACTAAATTCACTGAATCTGGATGCAAAATAAACTCTGTGCTCATAAGAGAGAGAGGTGGGGGGAAGCTGGGGAAGGTAGGATGAGATTGTGATTTGACAGATTAGTGGATCTATCTGTCTGTTGTAGTATCAATTGCAGAAAAAAAATGTTTTGTACATGTTTCCTTTCACTTAGGGTAAGAGTTTTTTTTCCTTTTGACCCGTTAAAGAAATTTCATTGACTGATTAATATGAAATTAAAAGGGGATACAAAGACTAAAAAGTCGGATAAGAAGAAGCAAAACAATGTTGGAAAGGGAGAGAGACTAGTGGTCGCCCTTTGTATTGTAAAAGTCCTATGTCAGTATGTACAATTATATATTTATATATATATATACACACATATATATATGTATACTATTATTAAGACAATATTTCTTTCTTTTTTTAGTATGAACAACCTTTTAAGACTGACTCACATTTTTTTCCTTCAAAACAACCTATTACAAAATCTCCCTTAACCCTAATTACGGTATATAGCGGGGGGACATTTACATAAAGAGCAATTGGACTTCAAAACTGCTTGAATATTATTAACACAACCTATCTTGTTTCATTACGGCTATTTCAAGCAATCATGTAGATCCAATTTGATTCGAGTAGAGCCCATTAATTTCACATTTTACCAAAGAAATAATCCTCAATTCCAATGACGAACACAACAAAAAGTATTCATAGCAACATACACATAAAAGGCTATACACGATTGTGCATGAAGGAAAATATTAAGAATTATAAGGTTAATGGTTAAAGGTACCAAAAATGTGTAACAAATAATACAGTTCTTACTCCTAATACGTTTAAGTTTCACGTGGTATTTATGTTGATCATACCTAATGTTAGTATAAATTCAATTTTTCTTGTACCATTATTGAGTATATGTAACACAACTGTTAAAAAATGTGATCTCTGATTGTTAACACACAAGTACATAGCTCTCTATAAATTGCACACGAAAAATAAAGGAGAACCTTTTTTAGCTTAAACTAAGCTATATATGTACCAAACTACTACTACTATTACTACTCTCTCTCTCTCTCTCTCTCTCTCTCTCTCTGTGAAAAACACATTTAACTGAAATAGTAGATAAAGATTACATTTGATAAATGGAAAGATCACATTTTTTTTTTAAATTTTAGTCCTTATTATTATGTTTTTTTAGACAATTGAAAAGTTATAAAATCATATCACGAAATAACAAATAAAATTTACCCTTTTTAACAAAAACATTTATTTTTATTTTAATTAAAAATAAATTAACTTTTACCCCAGAGAGAGAGAGAGAGAGAGAGAGAGAGAGAGAGAGTTTTAAAATTTGGTTAAACCTTTTTTGTGCTAACATTAGATATAAAATCGTCCCAAGTTTTTTTTTCTTCTGTTCTGACATTGGATGGTAACTAATTAATAGTTGAGTAATATTAAAAATAATTACCAAATACAGTAGCATTACATTTACTAGGGAGAAAAAGAGATGCTTTAGGGAGAGGATTTGATTTTAGATTTATTTTGAAAAAATATTAAAAAATTAATATGACTAAAAATAATATTTAAAGATTAACCGAGAGTTTGGTTATTGAAAAAAATTGTTATTATTTTGGGTTTTTAAGTATTTCTTGATACTTAAAAATTTAAGGGCGAATATTTAAGTATTTTTTAAAATATTTAAGTGTTCCGTGGTAGTTAAATTATTTTTGTCACGCCTCGATTTTCAGCATATTATTCTTGTCTATACATAGTAAAAGAAATCTCACAACACTCAAAGACACACCCGTAATCCCAAAATATTTCATTCAATGAAACAACCAAAGCTTAAGTTCATAAATATTAAGAGGGTCTGAGGGATATGAGAGCAAGAGGTGAAGCCGCAAGCGGAGG
>JABCMJ010002811.1:0-13262 GCA_014822125.1 Arbutus unedo
AGGTAAAATTTTTGTTCGCTTTTAGTTAGTATCGATCCTTTAGAAGTAGTTTAAAATGCTTAATTTATGTGTCATCCTAATTTTTTTACAGAAAAGTTATAAAAAATCAAATAAGCGTTTATGTGACAACATTCATCCTCTCACTCTCTCACCCTTGCTGCTCTTTTAGCAACGAGAAAATTTGTGTAGACATTTATATTTAGATATTCTTCAAATTATGTATAGTTTTAAGATGTACTCCGTTCAACAGCACTTTTAATAAAGTATAAAATCAAATTACATTATATTATAGTTTCAACATTGATGTTAAATGAATTTTGCATCCATAGTACAACACATGGGTGATTAGACTCAGCATTTTAAACTTTTACAGTAGTTTATTAAGGGTTCAAATCTTAGAAAGAATATGATAGATATAGTAAAAAGAAAAAATTTATTATAGAGGATAAATGTGAGTGGTTGGATTATATTTTTATAATTGATGATGATATTCTCTTGAAACATTTGTGTAAGTAAAAGAGGAATATATAGAAGAAAGATGAAACATAAATAGAAGGAGGAGAGTTATAATTTATTTCGAGAAAAAACATAATTTATCGAAAAAAACATTCAAAGTGCAAAAAAAAATAAAACAAATTTTAAATATGACAAATTCGAATAATTAATATAACAATAAACTATTTCAATGATCCGTAACAAACTGAAAACAAACAAACAGATCCTTAGAACGCATGGAGGAGTGGAGGTGGCGCAAAAATGAGAGAGGAGAGGGCTAGGAGTCAAAGGAAGAGGCATCTTCGGGTCATAAATTCAGGCCGTCATGTCACGTGCCCATGCATGCTCGTCCATGACATAGACACACGCCCTTTGGGGATGAGACTACAGTGGGGCCCAACAAGCAGACATTTAAGATACTCCTAGCGATGGTGGGTACGCACTTGAAATTACATGGATACCCACCCTCCTTCAACTGCAATTACCGAAACATCCCTTAATCTGGAAGATTTTTAGTACTTCGTTTTCTCACGAGATGTTGTCGTTCGTTTTTACATCTCATGGGTGGTCTCAGCTTTGAACTTCTCTTGTTTTGATGGTACGGTACGAGAAACGAAAATTTTAATTGCTATTATTGTCCTTGGTCTAATTAAAATTCCTCTTCACTCCTAGATCAAATTATGGTAATGAGACATTTGAGTTATCCAAGCACTGGGGGTGCCTCTTGTGCTTGGGATTTATTTGACCTAATATTTTTATGGAATTACATTGTCCTGGTAAAATTTAATTTAGTAAAGTCCGTTTAAATAAAATAATTTAACTTGATCACATTTTATGTATAATATAGTTTGACTTGAGGAAAAAATTATATAATGACGAAAATGTCCTTTAAGACAGAATGACCGCATTTCTTTTTAAATTGTGATACTGTGGGCATATTTATCTTTTTTGCATTGCGGGTCACGTGGGCTGAGAAGTCAGATGTGGACTTCCTATTTGATGATGAATTTAGTCCAAATAGCCTTGCTTATTGACTTTCAAATAAAAAATTAATCACTTAAAAAAACACAAGTCAAATGGACCCTAAAATTTATAATTTTCTTGATTAATGGAACCTATATATGGATATGCCTTTAGTGTAAGCTACCATCACCACATTTTACCTAGAGGTACAAGATGATCATACAGTCATTAACTTATTTTGCAACAAAGCTACCTAGTTAAAGATACGTATATGTGAAGTTCTAATTTACACCAAAAGTTTCCCCAAACTTGCCTTTTGAATGTAGATGGACATAACTATATTGAAACTATTTGGTATTATATATCTCTAACTATATATTTACTTAATAACGTTCTTTCTTTACAATATTATTTTAGACCTTTGTTTTAAGTCATACAAAATAGGAAACTCTTCGTGCTTATTTTTTTCCAAGCAGCTATCGCTTGAATCAACATAACCAAAGACATCTTTCTGACAAATTCAACATATTTCTAAAGAACTAAGTATTGAAATATTTCACTATCATGATTAATCCAAACAAATGCTTAAGATTTTTGTGTTATCATGTCGCTAGATTATGCTAATTAAGAATGTTAAATTCAAGATGGACTCAGCACATATATAGCTATACGAGGCAAGGGAGAGAGAGAGAGAGAGAGAGAGAGAGAGAATGCTTAAGATTTTCGTGTTATCCTAATACGTCACATCACTAGATTTTATCAAGAGATATCGCATATACATAAATTAAAGTTCACCCGATAAGTTATACGAGATTATGCCAATTAAGAATGTTAAATTCAAGATGGACTCGGCACTATATATAGCTATTAGAGGGACGAGGGACGAGAGAGAGAGAGAGAGAGAGAGAGAGAGAGAGGGGATGAGGGATGAAGGACGAGGGATGAGGGACGAAGGATGAGGGACGAGGGAGAGAGAGAGATAGAGAGAGAGAGCACCCTAACTTATGAAGATAATCTATAATAGGTGGAAGGATATATGAAGAAGGAATTGGGATGGAGAAAGAAGAGAGGGAAAGAGTACACAATTGGAGGAAGAAGTGAAGTAAGAAGAAAAATCACAATAAGAATAAAGATCACCATGTTGAGATGGATAGTCTTGAGCGTCATTCAAATTGAAGAAATTGAGTTGCTTTCGGGTAATCCAATTAAATTTATCAAAAATATATCGTTCATTGAACTTTCTACATGAAATATTACTCATTGAACATTCATCACAATTTTGATTGTGTAACTAGCTACTTGTGAGACGATTTCAATATTTTGGTGGTTGTTCTTATTGAAGGCCGGCCTTAATGTATTTTGAAATTATTTCTAAATTTGGTATATTATTAAGTATGCAAATATCTAAATTGTAGTTCCCAAATTCCTCACCAAATACTACCACAGTGGTTGCATTGTTTGTTACGTTTTTAGGCATGATGAATTGATCCTTTTACTACCACAAAAACTGTAATTGTTGCACTAAACTTATGACAACTGAATTCTTTTTATTTTGATATTTGGTTGTTCAGATCAGTTTACGCATACCTCGATTAATCTCGAAAATTTAAAGTTAACGAACAGTCAAATCTCCAATGACTTTCAGAAGTTTTGTCGACGATCAGAACTGAACTTACGAGCTCGAGATGGTAAGTTACTTAGTGTTATGTATTCACTCCACAACCCCTTAGGGTTGAATCCTTATTATTAATGAGCTTTGTTCAATCAGATCTTCCATATTAATTTAAACTTCTCTAATGCATGAGAACGTTATGTTGAAAATTCTATATACTAAGCAGGCTTGTGAAGGAGAAAGATGGGTGGAGGAAAAAAGTCATGGTATACTGTGTCAAAGAAAATAAAGTTAAACATGGAAAAGTGAAATATCTCCTTTTTACCTTTGAAACTAAGGAACATTGACATAGACTTCACAATATTTCTCCCTTTTTTCTACCTCAAAAACCAAAGTCAAATCTGAAGGGTATGTTTCACATGTGGTTTTTAGGTGTATTCGTTTGTTTGTTTGGAAATTTTTTTTCTAAATAAAAAAAATTTCCCGAAATTTTTTTTCCAAACAACTTCATTTCTCTATAAAAGAAGAGAGAGAAAAAGACACCTCGAAAATGCCGAAAAACTTAAACTTCCAAATTTTTTCTGAAACACTTATACCAAATAACATGTCAGAGTTTTTTTCCCCAAAAATTATTTCAAAAACACTCAACCGAACACAGTTGGGGGTAATAAGCTTAGATATGTGGTTCTTATTTTTTGTTTTTATTCAAAAAAAATTTGTAGTTGTTATTTTTTCATCAGATTTTTGTTGATTATTAGTTTATGTCGACGAAAAAAATTTAAAAAATATAAAATTATCTCTAAAAGTTAAAAAAATTCACTGAAGATGAAAAATAAGTAAAAAATAATCTTGTGTTGGCTTATTTTTTGTCTTTTATGAATTATTTTTTAGTTTTTAAAAATAATTTTATACTTTTCTGAAATCTTTTGTAAAGATGAGCCAACAACCATAAAAAAATTGACGTAAAACAAAAAATTACAAAAGAAATTCAAATAAAAATAAAAAATTAATAATTATCACACTATAAATTATTTAATTTATAGTCAACACATAACACATACCCAACAAGAAGGCCCATAAGGTATAAATATGAATACACGGTTTTGCCAATCAGTTGAACAAACGTATACTCGTGTATTCCTTTTACTCATTGAGGGATACTTTTGGTATTTTATATCTATTTTCTCTTCAAATCAAACAAATGCGGTTAACACACACTTTAAATAATCTAATTTAAACAAAATAAACAAAATCAATTTTTTGGAGAAACTTCATAATCTAATAAGCTGCTAATAACGTTTGGCTAAATATGTCCGAAATGTAACTTCAATGCAGTCGTTGATTAAAACAATGAACATAAGTTCAAACTTCAAAAAATGTGTTCTCAATTTCCTATTTGTGATCCACTTTTATGTCATTACCCGAGCTCATTCCAGTATGGTTTTCCATTTCCATTAATGGGAGTAATTTCTACTAATAAAAATTGGGAAATTTTAGAAGAGGGGGAAAGAAAAAAAGTACGGAGTATTTGGAAAATATCTATAAATCACTCGAGTTCTCGCGTAGTTATCCCGTGATCAAGTAGATAAATTTGGGCAATCTATGTCGGAGATGCGGAGATAGTTTTTGGTACTACCGTTGTCTCCTCTGCAGTTTCATCTCTCTCTCTCTCTCTCTCTCTCTCTCACTCCAATTATTTTTTTTCTTTTCAAAGCTCATCCCTTTAAATTACCCCTGCGCCCCACCTTCAAGCTGCTCCTCCTCTCCCCCACTGCACTTCTGTTACCACTGCGTAACTCTCTCTCTCTCTGATGAACTCATGCTCTGTGGAGGTTTATAGATTGGAGAAACAGGATGGATTTTGGGGAAGTGGGTATGGACGGCTTGGTGGGTCCAAAGAGTAATGGATCTGGGTTTCTTCTTAAAAAAGGGAGATCTGGGTCTGGAGAAGAGGACTGGAGGGGATCCAAAGTAGCCAAAACTGATGATTCTGATTCCCAAAAGACAATGTTGTATCAACAGGGGACGAATCAGTTGCTGAGTTCTAATTCTCTGCTCTCTGTTGATAATGGTGGCCAACACCAGAACATGCTCAGCTTCTCTTCCCCACGATCAGAAGTTACTTTTCTCAGTAAAAATGGAGTTGCAGCAGAAAGGAGCACTCAGAACCCTGCTTTTCGCTATTTTCAGCAAACACCTCAGGCTTACAGTAGGAATACAGGTACAGCAATTTTTCCCCCCCGAAATTAAAATAAAATTAGTGTTGTCAAATTTGTATGTGGGCCCTGTTTAGATGTTGATTTCGTGAAATGAGGATGCATCTAATTGGTGATTTTGGTGAAAATCAATTTGACAAAGATGGGTTTGTTAACAATGTTTTGTAGCTTTACTTCCCTTGTACTTTCGGGGACATCTAAACAACATTAACATTTGAGACTGTTGGTGATGATTGTAATTTGGGAAACAGAGAACCAAGTTGTAGTTATAGTCTTGTCAAGAAATAAAAGTTGTTTATTTTATTGGTTTTGTTTTTTGTTTTTCTATTTTTAAACTTAATACCTTTTAAAACCCTGTTCTTCTGTTTTGGTTTGGTAAATTTGGGAGCTTTCACAGTTTCACTCCTTTTCGATCGTCCTTAAATGTTACCGGCAAATCACCCTTGATTTCTACTTCTACTGGGTGTTCAGAGGGGAGCTTCACTCCTTTTCAATCGTCCTTAAATGTCACCGGCACATCACCCTTGATTTCTGCTTCTACTGGCTGTTCAGATATTACTTCTTTCTTACCTGTTCAAACCCTTCCTAGGTTTTGGCTGCCCCTGTTTTTTTTCCTTACCTCAGTTGTGACCGAGTTTTATACTTCATAAATATCTGCAGGAACAGATTACTACATATTCCATATTTAACCTGGTATAAGGAGGATCACGTCTAGAATTTTGAGCCATGTATTGATTTTTTCTGTGTATATAACATTGCACTAAAATTATTTCCATTATTTTTCATGTTTCAGGCTATGGTTCTGGGGGCTTGAATACAAGCATGCATGGACCTCTTGGTCTGGGGGCAAGAGGGCCATTTACTCCATCACAATGGGTTGAGCTGGAGCACCAGGCCCTGATCTACAAACACATAGTGGCGAATGTACCTGTTCCAGCCAATTTACTCATTGCCCTCAAGAAATCCCTCAATCCGTATGGGTTGTATGGGTGGCCTTCCGGATCCTATGCTCCACACACATGTAAGCATTTTCTCCTCCTTGAAATTCTCAAACATGAAAGACGTTGCTTTCTTTTGTTCAGAATTCAGAAAGTCCGTGACTTGCCTGTTTTAGGTTGAAAAATTCTCAAACATGCATGTTGATTCAATCCAGAATCTCTCTATTTCTTTTTCATCTTGTAGAACCACATGTTTGCATTATCAATATGCGGTCCTTTTTCCAAAGTATACTCCATCCATTTCATTTTGTTTGTCTATTTTTAGTATTTCGGACTTGTAAAAAACATCTGTTGATATCTTCGATTGCACTTCGAATATATTATCGAGTTCTTTTGATGAGTGTAAAACATTTCACCAATTCGTTTATGACTCAGATGTTCGACAATTGGACGAAGGAGTATGACTCAGATGTTCACTGCTATAGAACCGTAAATACTTTCAGAAATAATTTTCCAAAATACATTGTGGCTAGGGACGGATTTAAGTGGAGACCAGGGGGTCAAGAGCCCTCCTGAATACTGTACAATAGCACTACAACCCCATAGCTAAAATTATGTATCCCTCATAATTACATTAGTATTAAGGTTACTAAAAATGCCTTTGTTGCAAACCTCAAAAGAGTGAAAACTAATGCAAAACCAACCCTTTCCCTTCATATTACAATTCTCTTCTCTCTCGAGCTTTATGTGGAAGGTGTAAAAGAATTAGGTTTTCCTTTGGAATCTTTTGGTCTCTACTTAAATCCTTGGATTTATTTTATCTTTTTGTCAGAATTTTCAGGCTTTTCTGTTTGTCTTTGCAAAAAAAACCTAAAAAACAATTGCTGTCCAAGTTTAACTAAAATGGTGTACTAAGGACAAATATATCAACTTATGCTAATAGTTCTAATGAGCAGTTTTTGTCCTGTTTATTAATGAAACTCGTGACATATATCAATTTACGTTATGGTTAATAGGTAGCCCCTCTAATATAATTTTCTGGATCCGCCACTGGTTGCGGCAGCAACACTGCATTCATCTTTGTGGTGTGAGGCCCATCTAGAAGACATGCATTGATGCGTGCAGTGTCTCAATTTTTGTGTGCGCTCTGTATTATTTTCCTTTTCCTACTCCATGTATCAATTGTTCATGCCCACTTTCCATTACTGTTTGTAGAATGTATTCCCGAGTCCAGTGCTGCATAAATCAAACATATGTCCTAACATATCAGTTTTGACGTTGAGTTCACCTTCAGTTTTGCACCCTTTACCTCATTTCTAGAGTGTTTTGCTTATGTCTTTTAATCTTTTGTTTCTACTTTTGGTTTTTGTTCTATTTCTCTTTCTTGTCACGCAGTGGGAGCAGGTTCTTTTCATCTAGGTTTCTCTGGCAACACCGATCCTGAGCCTGGGAGGTGTCGTCGCACGGATGGAAAGAAATGGCGGTGCTCAAGAGATGCAGTTGGCGATCAAAAGTACTGCGAGCGGCACATAAACAGGGGCCGCCATCGTTCAAGAAAGCCTGTGGAAGGTCGGTCTGGCCAATTCGTCTCTGGATCCACAAATGTGGCGCCGATTGCTTGTTCCGGATCATCGGCTTCAGTGATCTACAGCAACGTTTCTGATAATTCTCCTGCAGGTGTTCTTCTCAATAGGTAAAAGGATAGAACTTTGTGGGTTCCAGTATTTGTCTTCTCATTACCCATTTGAGTTTTAGAAGATTGATACTATTTGAAACGTAGTATTGCTATACAAACAGAATTCATGTACACAGTGGTGTAGGGTCTGTTTGGTATGGTTTTGTTTGTTTTTTTTTTATCTGTTTCAAAACATAGACAACATATTTGGCGACCAGCTTTTTCAAACATGTTTTTGGGTGAAATTTGTCAAGAGAAAACCCCTTCTTTTTGGAAGAACTCCAAACTCTATTTCCAAATACTAGCAAATGATTTCCCTTTGAGAATGGACATGATGTGCAAACTGTTTTTTGAAAATGGTCCTTTCGTTTAACATCCAAACAACCACTGTCATGGCTCATTGTTTAAAAAGGGACACTGTCATTGTTTTGGATGAGTTTTCTGCATAAAGGTCCGTTTGTATGCGGTTCTCCTCTCAAACCCATATGCATACATCTACTCTTACCTTTTCTTTGCTTTAAAGCAGACCCCATTATTTCATCTTTACTAGTCTCGCAATTGAGATTATAGATTCCTTCTTTACGAGGGCTTCATTATGCATCCTTTGTCCGGATTCTGTATGTCTAGGCTCTAAGGTGGAAATCATAAGGTTTCTGCTTCTCTGTCTTTGTTACTTGTGCTATGTGATTTTCTGACCTTTTCTCCTTTTGTCTTTCTTGCCTGCTGAGATATTTTGGTTTTTGGGTCTTGTTTTGAAGTGGATATACACCCTTCATGGCAGGCACTTCACTGGAGATTAGACAACCATTTCAAGCTTGTTAACAAATGAGCTTAGGGTATTCAATAACAAAACCCGTAGTTTTAGGGTCTTGTTAGCCACTGTCCTAAACACGACAAGCACTCTAATTAAGAACAGAAAGCAATTTCAAGGTTTGCCTTTTTTGTTTATAGCTATTTCTTGTCTGCTTTACTGATGAACCTGTATGGACAGAACGCAAAATCCCGCAGGCCACACTGGGGTGTCTCCTACCACCAACCTGAAGGCGAAAGACTCTCCATTCTCCATTCCTAAACAACATAGCACAAATGAAGAATCTCCTCGCTCACAATTTGGACTCGTCTCTTCCGATTCCCTGTTCAATCCTTCACAAAAGACCACCTCCTTCATGGATTCCAAAACCCACAACCCTATCTTTGATTTCAACGACCATGAATTCCGTAGCCAAAATCCGCTTCGCCCTTTCACTGATGACTGGCCTAAGGATCAATCCAGCGGGGCTACTATTGCTTGGCCCGGAGAACTGAAATCCGACTGGACCCAGCTCTCAATGTCAATTCCTTTAGCCTCCTCGGATTTCTCATCAACCTCATCCTCATCCCCTCAAGAGAAAATCTCCCTCTCACCACTTAGGCTATCTCATGAGCTCGACCCAATACAAAAGCAAACAAATTGGATACCCATATCTTGGGGGAGTACTATTGGGGGTCCATTAGGAGAGGTATTGAACAATGCCTCTAGCGCCATGGGAGGATCCAATAACTCATCAGCTTTGAACCTCACAAATGGAATGTGGAACGGAAGCCCTCAGTTGGGATCTTCACCCAGGGGGGTGTTGCAAAAGACAACTTTTGTTTCGCTTTCAAATAGCAGTTCCGGTGGCAGTCCGAGAGCTGACAACAAGAAGACTGCCAATGGGAGTGGTAGCCTTGGTGATGATATTCTCGGTTCAACTCATGCAAGTTCGTTCTCCCTTCCCTCATTGTGATCGAGCAAGTTAAGAGAAAGTTAATGGAAGAAGGTAAGAGAGTTTAAAACTGTAATCAAGTGCCGTTGTTTCTTTCTGTCGTTTTTATTGAGCCTTGTATGTAGATGTTTTCCAAAGTTTGGAATGACCACTTTTATGTGGGTTTGAGAACATCCAGTCTGTTACATTCAGTCATTTTTATGATGATGTTTAATGTCTTCTTTATTGGCTCATCTGGTTTCATAAGCTATCTCGATCTCATCTTAATAATTAGAATATGCTTTAGAAAGAGATTTTTGCTGTGGACGTGTTGAAGATGCTGTTTTTAGCCAGTGTTGCCATGGGAGATTCACGTGTGTGCTGAATACTGATGGAGGAAATTTCTGCACAATTTGTTCAAAATCCGAAACATTATCACCTGATTAGTGACATCTACCTTGTGTATTTCATTTTCACTAAATTTTTGTGGCACCCTTTCTGAAAATCAGTGTTCAATACATCTTTCTCTTTGAAAATATAGAGATTACTTTCAATTTGCAAAGCTTTTCCCTCTTGATTCATAATAAAACAAGTTGCATTCCCTATACCAAAAGCTTGTCTTTAATTCTAAGCTTAACTTGAATCCCCATCCGAAAACTAAAACTGGTTTCCAAGGATCATTTTGATGAAAGAACAACTCGAATGATAATTTCAGATGATTGCACCATTGTTGACCCCCTGAAAAATCAAGTAGAAAAAAATCAGCTGACCAAATTTTCTATTAAACCCATTTAGTTAACACATTTTATGTAAACCCTCCAGCATTCAATTTGTTGTTTAGGTAGATTAAGCTTAGAGAGGAAAAATAAGTGTTCACCTTACCATCACTTCTGATGGATTACAATTGCCAAAGGAGCTCCAGTTCAGTTCTCCTTACCTTTCTAGTCCATTTTGATCATCAATTTAAACCATGAGCCCTCTGCTTCATTAATGTTTATGTCTCCATTGATCAAATCAATAACCATGTGAACAGGATATCTTTGCAGATTGAAACCTTAACTATCGATTTTGTAAAGAACAAATCAGTTTTTTCATGTATCTGAAGGTAACTAGTTCAATCTGATATACGGTTTGAATTAGCAATAAAACCAGTCTTGTTTAGTCTGATTTGCCAAATCAAGTCGATAATTTCAGTTTGAATTGTTGTAAATCAACATCAAACCAAACTATCAGAATAGACTCAAAACTTAAAAAAAATAAATAGACCGAGTCAGATTATTTTATTTTAACATCGGTTCTAAATTTAATTCAGTCCAAGCTTAAATTAAAAAAAATCTACAAAATTAAAAGGTAAAACTTCCAAAAAATTGAAAGACTCAAACCCAACATTAATTTTTAATTTTTATGATTTAGTATAGGAACCAATTTGATTCTAAGTGACTCAAACCGAAAATCAAACTGATTTAAAAAAAAAAATCCAAAAACAGACCAATTAAACTAAATAACTGCCAATTCAGTTTAATTTACCTGTTTAATTCGATTTTCTAGTTTAAACTATAACCCCTAGTGTGAATGATCTTTTCTACGAGATGGGCAATTTCAACGGGTTGATCAACCCCACAAAAAAGGCAGTGGCGAGATTCCTCCTAAAGCCGTCAGTCCCCCATTGTTTAAACGCATCAAAGAGGGATCAAAACTTAACATATATCTCCTATAACCCATTTTTGATTCTCCAGAAGTGAGAGTTTAAGGGAAGAATCGAACTCTCTCAAGAAACAACTGAAGCAAAACTTGAAAATCAGGGAAAACAAAAGGTTTATACCAACTGAAGAAAGATAAACGAAATGCTTAATATCAAAAAACAACATATAAAGATCAGAAGTGGTGGGAATGCTCAGATTCTATGGGTGTATAGAATAGTCTGTCATGCAAAATTTGCATTCAGTACGAGGAATTACTTTATAATCATCGCAATAACCCACCACAAGTTTCTCCAATCAGAAAATATTTATCAAAAGAAAAATTACAGTACCCAAACCAAAAGGAAAAACAAACGGCTCAGACACGCACAAATTGGTCATCAAATATGGATCCAATAATCAATAATCAGGATCGAGAAACGATTTCTATCTTCATCGCCCCATATTTACCAGAATCCCAAAACGTAAAACGATGAACAAAAAAAATACAAAATCAATGAATGCCACAAGAGCTATATCGTTCATTGCTGCAGCGTATATATATATATATATATAGAAATATATATTCGCTCACATATGGAGGCATAGGTTTTTTAACCAAACCCTAATCCTAAAACTGCCCTAAATTGGGGTGGGTCGTGGGCCTTTAAATTGGGCCAATCTTTGCGCTGAGCCTTTTGTACTGAAAAAAACAGAAGATTACTAATCCCTATCCCATAACCCATTTATTCGTTGTCCACTTCCCTATCCCATGACCCATTTAGTTGCTAATCTGTCTTTTTTCTTCCACTAAAGCATCAAACAAAGATTTTAAGCGAGCAAGCCTTTTATCTTGGCCCCCAAAAATTTGCTAATAAGACTTGAGGAATCCTTAAAAAATAGTAGACTATTGTCAAATATATGTCTGCAAAATTTGATTATTCATATTCCAATTGCTTCCCAAAAAGAAGCTTTTTAATTGAAATTGATCAAATTTTACCTTTATTTAATCATGACATAAGAACAATTAAATGAATTTGTAAACAAGGATTGCGGAGAAGAGCGATTACACTAGCATAAATAGTATTTCGTCTAATAAAAATGATCTTTAAAAATTAATTAACTTTTAAACAAGGACCCATGATTTTTTTAGAAAGTTGTCATGTTTAATATTGATAATCTAGCTCTTTGAAGTTGATTTATCTTTATACTATTTTTTTTTTCTCGTGAATAGGAATATGGGGGTCCTGTTTTACGATAGTTTTAGTTTCGCTTGGGACCCAAGAAAGTGAAGTCCGGTCTTGGACTTGATGCTTTTCTCTGATATCCTCAAGCATCTTTTTCTTAGATTATACTCTAAAATGTTGCTGCCACTTTAAATCATCCCCAAGTAGATTTAGTTAATTTGGTAGTATAGTTGTTGCCCTGAATTCTCCAAATCGATCAATGTTAATGCTAATATTTTACGGAACCATCTTCTCCAAGAAAAATAAGCCCAGATATAGTTAAAGTCATACATATCCACTTGTCTTCCTACCATATATATACGAATGGAAATTTTCTTTCTTGAACAGGAAGGGAACTACTTTTGATTCTTCTTTCAAAGACCTAATCATATATATATGATTTTGACGTCTTGATTGCTCCATGTAATGGTTGTTATCAAACTCCCTTTATTGTATGTATGATGTATGTGGATTTAATAAATGGAGTAGGCCGGATACGCAAAGGTTTGGGCCTTCGGCACAAGTGTACATTCGGCCTATTTGTGCTGGATTGATCTGAGTTAGGCCCAGATATAGTTTTGCTCATATCAGGCCGTGAGGTTCAGTAGACTTGTCTAGCGTGCCTCAAATCCTGCTTGACACACGATTCCAAATTGGGCCGAACCTCCTCCACAATCAACACGCAAGACATGTCTAAAACTATTAACTCATATTGTTTGGTTGTGCTACCGAGG
>JABCMJ010002822.1:0-26338 GCA_014822125.1 Arbutus unedo
TAGAAATTGAGATAATATTTTAATTGTTTTATTATGTTTTAAAATTTAAACTTGAGAAATTTTCTTTATATTAATATTAATTAAGTTTTAAAATCTAGTTAATTAATTATAGATCATTTTAATAATAAAAAAAATATTTAAATTTTCGGATCGTTACATAGCCAAAGTCAATATTTAAAGTTTTAATAAAAAAAAAACATTATGTTAAAGGGAACTATGTTGATTTTTATTAAACAAACTCATGAGAATTTTTTTCTTAATATGATAAGTTAAAATGTATATGTGTCTTGTATTCGGTAAAATATATATAGGGAAAAAAAAAGATTCAGATTCATTAAGTGAAAGATATTATTTTTTTAACTACTAAAATAATAGGTGTAAGTAATTTTAAAAAGTTGACTAATATAACCAAAGTTTGATTTAATTCCAGCATTTAAAGTTTGAATAAAAAAATCAAAATATTAAACAAAATGATAAGTTAAATTAAAAGCTATGACAATTTTTTTGATAAGATAGGCTAATAATGTGTATGTTAACGGGATGAAAAAATCTATTGAATAACTTATACAGTAGATAAGATCGGTGTATTTATTAAAATTTTAACGAAAGTCTCTACATTTAACACTTCGTTCGTTTGAATTTTTTGATAATATTGTCGAAGAAAGTTTACAAACAGATAATTCCGAATCAATTAAATCCACATAGAATTTGTAAAATAACAAATGATTTCATATAAATTAGATAATTCTAAACACATCTCTATTCGAGTTGTTCATAAAAATTATGTTTGTAGACTTCAAAACTTGCTCACGTCTGGAATTTTTTTTTTGGGATCATTTTTCTAATTTTTTTTAATAAACCTGTCTTATTATTTTTTTTGTTTTTTATTTGTCTTGATGAAACAAATTTATAAATAAAAAATCATGACTAAAAATTTAAGATATTTACTAAAGACGGAAAAAGTTTTCAAAGACAATTTTTCATTATCTGTAGTGTTTTTAGTATCGTCTTATCTGGATTTTTTTCATTTCGGTCCACATGTTTATACTTTTCAATTACTGAAGAATGAAAAATCATTAAAAAAAATTAACAAAAAATGATATAAAATGTATAAGATATCTAATAACACTAATTATCTTTAACAAAAAAAATCCAGACGAGAGTACGGAAATCCCATAGCTCATCTCCATGTAGACTATATCAATATTTTATTTTTCATGTTTCTTGATTTTTTTATAATCTTTTATTCATTTTCGATAAGAAAAATCGAAAACTATAAAAATATGAATCAAGATAAGTAAAAAAACTACGGAAGACGACGCTAAATTTACTAACAACAGTGTTATCTTTTCTTTTCTTTTTTTTTCAAATCGTCTTTAGTGAACTTTAGAACTTTGAGTCCCAATTTTTTGCTTTCTAGTTTCTTTAGTTCATGACAAATAATTAATTTTAAAAATTTAACACGAATTAAATAAAATTAAAATTCATTTTACTCAGAAAATTCGAGAATTCAAATCCGTTGGATGCACGCAGATCTTTTGAATTGTTAAGGAGTTTACGTGCATCCGACAATTTTAAACATGTCTATATCCGAATGTGTTCGTAGTAACTGCGTTCTCAACATTACTCTATCTTAAAATATAGGCTAGAGGAGAATTGAGACTTGAAGTTCCCTCATGCACAATACCACGTGATGGAAAATGGCAAGACTAATTAGTAGGTCGTCTCGGGTTCAGACCCCTTTAGAGTATTTTCAACTCACTAACTATATATTTATCATATTACCAATAATAGCTAATCAAAACATATTTTTCAATTTCTAACACACTCTTTATGAAGATAATCATTTTACCCAAAGTCATTTCACTAGTTACATATAATTAATCCATTCTTACGAGACAAATCTCAAAAAAAAAATTATCTTTTTTTTTTCATATTCCATCTCCAACAAGGACGGAACTAGAAAATTCACTACATAAGAACGAATATGTGTTTATACTATTTGAATTTTTTTAAAAAAATATTTAGCAGGAATGAGTCTATATATTTTATAGAAATTTTTTTTCTATATAATAATAGAAATTTTTTCCTTTCTTGAATCGCCCCTATTGTCTCCTCTCTGGCTCCTCCCCGATCTCGCAACACATCCTCCACTTAATAGAAGAAATTTTATCTATAGTTGCAAGTCCATTTTTAATTAAAATATTAATCATTGTCGGTAAAGGAGTTGTTATACTTCTCCATTTTTTTTCCCACTTTGTAAGTAATGTGTATATATTCATGCGGAGATGGATTATTATCTATTTCTCTATTTTTCTTCCCACTTTGTAGTATCTATTTCTGTATTTTTGTACTTTTAGCTAGTTAAAATAAAAAGCAAATGTTCTTACGCCAATATTTGATAGAAATGAGTCTAGACACCATGTGGCAGTATGTCAAGACCTGCAAAATGCGGTAGTCAAGCCGCTCTTGCTTAGCCCACCAACCTGACGTCAAGATGTTGGCCAAGACGAACAAACAAGACCAAGTAGGTGGGCCTGCAAAGTTAGAATTAAGTCCCAAGCTGAAAGTCAGATACCACAAGGAGCTCCAGATTGCCCAATGCTTCAGCTTAAAAAGGGCTATTTCATTGATCAACTGATTTCATTACAACCATGGAACAAGGTTACAAGCGATAGTAACTCAGTAACACAACACAAGACCTATGAGCTACTGATCTGGGTAGACGATATCAAATCTGACACGAGAAATTATGGGGTACGCTCAAGGAGCCCTAACAAACATGCACAAATACTACACTATTCGACAAGTTACAAGACTTGATTCAAATACCATGCACCTATCATAAGTTGCAAAATCGGTTCCTTTGTGAATGCGTACAAGTGTGAACAAATATAACAATGCAAAAGCAAATTTAGCAGCCTTTGTACGCATAAGAAAAATATTATTTTTGAGTGCAATCATATCAGTACATGCAGGTATGTATCGGCTACGCACGTTATCTCTGCATCATATTATATCAACACAATCACCATTTTCAAGTAAATATCAGGGCTAGCAAATTCATGAATTACCTAAAAGCAAAAACATGTACAAAGCTAGTAGTTCGCCAGAATGGCCAAAAGCATGAATATCGATCCAGCACATTTGTTATTTCATCCTTTTTTATACCTTTCCAGCTGAGAATCAGGCATCACCATATTTCACACACCAAAATTATTGAAATTTTATTCTGGAACATAGAAATCAAACTTGACGTCAACGGAACCAGACGTTTCACCACTATCTTTGTACTCGATGTTTGTTATTGTTCCAATCTCATCACCAACTTGATATTCTGGTTTCACCCGCCGAACGGGCACTGTGACAGAGTAAATGGTTCCAACAGCTGAATCTGTAGAGACACTTAGCTGAACTTTATCTTGCGATTCTATCTCCACAAAATCTGATAGAGCATTCACAATGTTGCTCACTATCTTCTGCTTTGCTTCATCACTAACTGCACAACGGTCAGAGAAGAGAATCATCTTCAATCGTTGCTTGGCAACATGTGCATTAGAGTTCCTTCTTGACGTTGACGTTGGGAACATTATTTTCCAGGCCAAGTTTAAACGTTCAAAGAAACTCATATTTATAACATTAAGGAGAAAGCTTTCTGTGTCTTGGGTAATGCTACCGTGGGACATCCTGCCAGTGATCCCAACAGGCTGTTTAGAATAACAACGCGTGCTATGGCCTTTAAGTACCGCATGGGACCATTTGTCCATCGTATCAGAGACTCCTGATGCTCCACTAAACAAACCAGATAAGTGCACCTATAATACAGAACAAAAGTTACTTCTCAAGAACAACATCGAACCACGATGCAGTGCGAATGTGACCATTCATGGAACTTGAAATCTCTTTTTTATGTTTACACAGATCACCAAAATAATCTATTTGTAGTTCCAAATATTGGAACAGACTCTACCACATGTATAGGATATTTTAATATCATAAGAACCACATGAATAGGTTTTTTACAATCTGACGTGAGTTGTTATTCTTAAGAATTTGCACGAGACCTTCGTTTGGGGAAAAAATGACGTATGTTGTTTGGTAAAAGTGAAAACTGAATTTCCTAACTTTTGAGTGTCACGTGCATAAGAGAATAATCAAACAAAATGTAGGTGACTCAAATGTTCCAATCAGAGTTTAATGGTACAACCAGAGAAAAACCATATCAATTGGTACTTGAACTCATGTTGTTGCTCTCTTTCTCTGATTTTAAAATCAAAATTGAGGGCTATATACTTCATAGTCGAGTACCAATTACCTCAAATAAAATATTTGGGAAGTAGCAGCTACCAGGATTAACTTAGCAAATCAGCAGGAGCAAGGTCAGTCAAAGCGAATACCCTGCTCACTATTCTATCATCCCTCACCTGTCCTTTTCTTAGTAAGGCTCATTCAACATTGCGAAGAGATAGCCCAGCTATACTACTGCTATACAACAGATAGAACTAAGACACTTCACTCACTGAGATCTTCTTCTTTTTCTCTTTCCAATCTTACCCAGTCCTTCCGTTCTTTCTCTCTAGCCACCACAAACTGGGAATGTTGCAAGTATTACCCATACTTTGCTCGCCTATTCTACTTCACATAATGCCAATATCTGTATTCTGAAACATTTATGTTTTGAAGTTTAGTGTGAGTTTAGCAGCGTTCAAGGCTGTATAACGTGTGATGGGCCAAACATTTGGACAAGCCCAAGTCATTTGGAAGGCTATTGGACCAAACCTCACAAAGCAGCATAAGCTCTTTGGGCTGCCATGGACTGGGCCAGGGGCTTAAAGAACGCATGGAAGCTGGGTAATGGCTATGGGGCCATGCGGAGGCCAAGCCCATCATGAACATCTAGCTTAGTTAGCGCCACCTGGGGGCTAGGTAGCATTGCTCGGCCATGAAGTAGTGACACAAGTGGCACTCGACAGACATCATGCATGACACGTCTTAGAGTGATCTGAAATTACGCAAACGGGGCCTTATGAGGGCATGAGGTACTTGGAGGCCAAGTCACTCACCCTATATAAAGTACTAGATGAACACTATAAAGGTACATTGTAAGTTCTATCTACTGGTGAATACTTTCTAAGAGTGAGGCTGACTTATACATCAGAGGGCCCTCTGGCCAACTTCTAGCTAGATGGCAGCTGCATGGCACTAACGAGTTGCTAATCTTGCAGGTAGCCCTTGCAAGAAAGTGTTGGATCAGAGCACGCTCGTCCACACGGAAGAAGACAGAACATCGAACAATCCCACAAGAAGAAACGGGGTCAATTGGTTTTTGGTAAGTTAGAGAAACAAAAATAAAGGCTTCAGCTAGCAACCAACTGTTGCCTTTTCTGCTGGTGGCACAAGTAATGACCCATCGTCCATCGACAAACAGAGAAAAACACAACAAAAAGAGATCCAGAGGCAAAAATATGTAAAATGAGTGCCCAAGAATGACAAGTGCAGGGACGAAAACTACTAATGCTAAACACCAAATAGACATAATCATGCATACAAACATACCAATCTCTTTCTTTCTTTTTTTGGTAAGCAACCAATTTCGTTTCACCTTCAGAAACTATTTTGGAAAGAACTCCAGTATTACAAACTCAGACAGCTTCTCGAATAAACCCATTACTCTAAATCATCTTTTAATCTACCATACAATTCAAAATGAAGATTAAGCGAGTAATTGAAGAGTAAATTAAGTGAAGGGTACAACAATTAGAGCTAATGAACTGAAATGGGGAAGAATTTAGACCTTTGAAGGAGGTAAAGTGTTTCGAAGGGGATGCGTAGGATAAGAACCCAATGTTGCAGAGACCCTCAGATCTCCAGAAATCGCCATTTCCGCACTCTCTCTCTCTCTCTCTCACTCACTCACTCTCTCTCTCTATCTTCAGGGTTAATTGACTTTCTTTTTCACTCGCTACTCTGAGTTTAGGGTTGTTCCTCGGAAGTGGGCTTCAGTTGCATCCGGCGGTGATTATTAATCTTCTGTTTGAGAATTTGCGACCCTCATCCTTTCAACGACGTCGTTTGCGACCCGAGTCTTCCAAGTTTCAACGACTCGCTCCTTCAAATTTCTCATTGTTTCGTTTAGTAATGATAAAACATATTATTCAGTGCTCGTAGTATGTGATAAGATATTAAGTTTGAACTCCACATGAAATTCTATGGTGTCTCCCATTATTATGTGTGAGGGTTATATTTTTTGACGTATAAATGAAATAACTTATTTATAATTTAAAAAAGTTCTTTGATATTCATAAAATACATATATACATATATGTAAACGTGCATTGTTAATTGTGAACGTGTTCAAAATCTAACTTCTTTTGCCATTATGTAAGTATTATATCTAAAGACAAAACATATTTAAATATAATTGAGTTAGACCACTCTTTAGTTAAAAACAAAGTTTTATAGTGAGAAGTAAACAAAAGAATTGGTTAGATCATGAGCTTCTGAAGAGACTTTTATAGTGAGAACTAACCAGAAGCAGATACCTTGTGTTGTTTCATTTAATTTTATCTGATTTGATGCTCTACAGAAATTGATGGACACAAAATTGAAACTGAGCTTCTTTTTTTTTTTTTTTTGATTTCGTACGCTAATCCGAAAAATAAATCAAGCTTCAGTATGTAATCTGGAAACACTTTCACAATCCAATCTGCCGTAAGCATTTAGAATCGTTTAAACTTATGAGGACCTGAATCACCATCCCATGGTCCGCAGCATGGTTCCAACATTATGAAAAGGTGAGGCCAAGAAGCAACAGGACCACAACTACAAGCAGCTAGAACCACAACACCAATTCATCGAAACATCATCGTTAAACGATGGCAAAAACGAAATACCATATGCTATTGAACTCATTCCCCCACCTACCTGGAGTTGCAAAATATAGCCTAACATTCCAAGCTCAAAATTCTTGAACTCTAATAGCATGTTGAGGTGTGTCATAAGCATTCATAGGTCTTGATTTCTTCACACCAGCCGTGAAACAAACCTTGTCAGATTTATAGCCCTCAACTGCCACATTTGTGACCTTAACCCAAACTAACACCTTGGTCTTCATGCCTTCTATGCCAGAAAGTTTCCCTCTCAAGAGAATGCCCTTCACCCGTGTTGCATACCTTATAGCGGATGAGTCCTTGAAGGTAACTTCACAGGAGGAGGGCATGTACACCGTCAGCTTGGACTTCGACTCGTCAAATTCATAGCATGTTATGTTCTGGGGAAAAAGGCCTGGCGGCAAGTTGTATTCCCGAAGCAGATCTGGCAGGGTTTTCAACTGCTTTCCTATAGAGAAAAATAGTTAGAAGTCTTAGAGCATCTCCACTGGACAACTAAATTCAAATAGCTAAGTTATACAATTTGGCAAAATGAGACCCATGTATTAACTTTTCAATTTTTCAAAACTTTCATATCACACCACTCCACTTCTGTTCATGCATCCTCTATAATATGCGTAGGGTATGGAAGGGCAATTGTACAAGTACATTAACATAGCTCTTCTAATTTATTGGTGTCGATGTTATTGGGAACACAAACACTAGATACATTTGCCGGAGCATATTTCAGATGTACCAGGATTACATATCCCATTTTGGAACCTGCTCAATCGATCACAAGGTATTAAGTAAATAGAGAAATATAAACCCTCAAGTCAAACAAAAATGATCTAGAACTCAAAATTTGGTTAACGACTTCAAGTCACCACCTCATGTGTGGTAAATGTGGTTAGACAGCACTCATTAGTTGGCCAAGCGTACGTTGTTATCAAAAATGTCAGACACTACTTTCCCCAAAGGTTCTATCAAACTCACCCTCTATTATGTCTGAAAAGAATAAACGCCAGAAATGGGTTGCTGACAACTAGATTAAACAAGAAAAGAAATGCCAAAGGGATTTTTTTAAAATGCAAGTGATGGTGATCAACCCCATTGAATGCACTATTGGAGGAGGAAAACAGGGTGAAAGTCTATGTATGGACATGCAATCGAAGTTTAGATACCATATTAGACAACCCCTTGCTCCAAAAGCTTAAGCTAGGAGCCAAGAGAACAAACAGTGTTATCGAGCTCTAACAGAGTCACAGTTTCCATTTTATTGAAAAACAAAGAACCAGGAAAAAAAGTGTCATTATTTCTATTTCAAGATGATGCTAATTGTATCTATTTTAACACATAATAACTGCCTGGATAATTATGTATACATTTTAACTTAGGTCATACTTCTAGGGCTATGGACCTGGCACATATGCTTGCTTCACTGTCTGAAACATCAAATTTGAGTTTCCGTACCTTTTAGCTTGTTGAAGACCCATTTTGCCTTCTCTTCAACAGTATTTGAGAAACACTGCAATTATGAAAGATTAGTCAGTGAAATGGATGTCAGATCACTGATTGCAACAAAAAAGTAAACCACAAAATCAGTCGAAGCTCACAGAAATTTAGACTCATGTACAAGTGTTTAAGACGTGAGCAGAAGTATTTCTTCATCCAAAATACACTTCCACCCTTGGCATATGCTGCAGACTATTTATCCAGCGCATCATAATGCATATAGGAAAATAAGCCATCCTGTGGCTCTCCTATGATTTTGAGGGAAACATTAGGTCATAAAAATGCCACTTTTCCTCCATGATTCCCCCTTGAAGAAATATCTGACCAAAAGCACAACTGTCATGGCGATGCAATTTTGATCAACTTTATTGACCACACGCTTGCACGAAGCTTGACAGTTTCTGTCAATTTGAACTGCCACTGTTGCTGCAGATTCTGCACTATTACAACTTCTGTTAAGCCTTATTTCACCTTTTTTCCTCTATAAGTCATGCATATTGCTTCGGTTCTTCCAAAGTTTCCCTCCGGTTTCGTTGTGTAAAAGGGGGATCTACAATGTATGCTGGTAATAGTTGAAAAGAAAAGAGCAAGGGAAAGGAAGAGAGCATTGTGAGGCAAAGTAGTTATTTCCCCTTTTTTGGTCTTGTAGATGAAAGGAAAGGAAAATAAGGAAAGAAAAAAACAAGGTAACTAGAACAAACGAAGAAAAGAAGAAGAGGAAAAGAAAAAAATTAAGAAAGGACACATTAATTTTCCCTTCCCTCCCATACTAGGAACCAAACAAATGAAGGATAACTATTTATTTCAATCCAGTCTCGTTTTCTCCTCAAGTTCCAACAAAAGCCTGAGACGCAAAGAAAATAACAGGGAAGCCAAACAATTGTATTTGGTTTCTTCATCATTTCTTTTGCTTAATCTTTTCCGTTCTCTCCTTCAAAATCCCTCCGCACTAATGAAGGGAAAGAAAAAAGTAAAGTGAATCATAAGACAATAACGGAGTGAAGAAGCTAAATTAATTTATTCTTTGGTTGCCATATCACTTTCCTTTTCCTTTGCAAATCCTCCCGCGATCCATGATCCAAACAGTTACACAGACATTGCTATAATTTGTTATTAAAGTACTCTCAAATTGTGCATAAGAAGCGAATAGATGACCAGACACTTTGAGCATATGAATACGATATCTTTATCTTTGCCATATCGGTTTCAACTCATATGATTCATTTTGGTCCCCAATTTTCAATTTATACAATTGTTTCTGTTCAACCTCACTACAGCTTAATTGCAAGGGCACTTAATAACACTTGCAAATTAGTTCTACACTCCAAATAGGGGCTTCCAAAAACCCTGATATTTCTTCAAACCCATTTCTACCTCGTATAATCAACCATAATTATAAGAATTGAGAATGCCAGTGATACAGCAATTGCCTTCTAAAAATAACACTCCCCCGTCCCATATTACTGATCCCACAAGGTACCAAACTTTTTAAGGTCTCCTAAGAAAGTGTGCTAAGATTTACGAAATGACTTCTTCTTCAAACTCTCAAAACTACTTTTAAACATTTATGAGGATTGATTTATGAAATTCTAAATAGATTTTGTCAATTTAGCACATACCAAAATAGAATAGGAGATAAAAAATATGGGACAGAGGGAGTAGAAGCTTTCAAAACTCATTCCCACCTCGTTTTTCCTGCTTCGAAAAAATACCTACAGATCTCACAAATTCTGGCGAATTTCCGATAGTCAAGCAGTGAAGGAGACTATATGTATGAATAAATCATAAAAGAAGAACATATATCAAGTGGGTAAAGCTAAAAAAATGCCACATTATCAAATAGGACCATATCAATCAAAGAATAACAGATGAAACAACAGAAAATCACGATGTGTAATAGAGAGGAAGAAGGAGAATCTATACATTGAGGTCTTCAGTGATGTTGGAGAACTCTTCCTTGGCTTTCTTTGAGAGCCAGAATCCACCAGCTTTAAGGCTTCCAACTTTCACCAGAGCTTTCTCCATTTCCCCTTCTCCCAGTCTCTCTCTCTCTCTCTCTCTCTCTCTCTCTCTCTCTCTGTTAGGGCTCTCTCTTCAACTCTCTCTGTGTCTGTTTGGGGTGAGAGAGAGAGAGAGAGAAAGAGAGAGATACTGTGCTTATGAGCGCGATGCGGAGGGAGAAGGGACAAACATCCAGCTACTGAGCACTAGAAAGCGGCTCTCACATTGCCCAATGAAAGGAACAGCTTATTTTAGTGGTGGGTGTTCTTGTAATTTGATATGGTAGTAATTTATTCATCTTCTTTGGTATTGAAAATGAGAATTGAATTTGGCACTTTCTTTTGCCTCTCCCAATTTGGCCTATGTTTTTTCATTTTTTGGTCTTTATTTTATTATTTATTATTTATTATTTATTATTTTTATGTAAATTATTGATTCATCTTGACTAATTATGAATTACTGATTGGTCTTCTCTCACACTGCCCATTGAAAGGAACAAAAGCCCAATTTAGCCTACTAATTTATTTTAATTTATTTTTTATTTCTATTCTTTTTTTTTACATTTATTATTTTGATCTCAATATTTTGTAGTTTATTGGTCCCTCTTAATGAAAAAGTTTTAAAAATATAAAATTATATCTAAAAGTTAAAAAAATGTTGCTAAAGACAATGAATAAGTTAAAAAAAATTTATTTTTTATTTATTTTTATTTTTCTGAACTTTTTTCAAATTTAACCTATTATTTATAATTTTTCTAAAAATTCTTATTAAAATGAACTAATAAATCACAAAAATTTGACGAAAAATAAAAAATTACAAAAACAATTCACACAAGACCCAAAAAAATTCAATAAATACAAATATTGCATCAATTGTTTTTTGTATTTGTTAGTTTGGCATCAACAATTTTTTCATCACTAAAGATGAATTCCGAGCTTTTTTTTTCTTTTAAATATAAATTTTCTTTTATTTTTAAATTTATTTCGAGACGAATCAGTAATTTATAAAAAAATTAATATAAATTAAAAATTTTAAGAATTCAAAAATAATAAAAAATAATTTAACAATAACGTCGGTCCAAATAGTTTATCAAATTAAAAAACTAATCTTTAGTCTATTAGTTTCTAGGGTAATTTAAATCAGGGTCTCATTAGCTCACAATGTAGGTTTTCATCTCATTCACTTTTTGAACTTAAATTTTCATTCCATCTTTACATGATTGGACATTTTTACTATTACTTTTGAGTGTTAATTTATCTTCTTATCCTTTTTTAAATCAGAACATATATTTCTGATTTGGTAGGTTTAAAATCGTAGCACTACATTAGGCTTCAAATATGAAATCGAACATGGTAATTATTTTTCACTAAGTATTGAGAATATTGACCGGAATTTTAAACCACCGAAATATTTATCATGTCTTTTGGAATATTTATCACCGAAACAAATCTTTGCTAATAGTTCACCGGAATCTTTGTTAATGGTTCACAAATATGGTAATTTTTTATGCTACATATTTCTCTTAAAGATTGAGATTAAATCACCAGAATCTTAGCAGTTCACCGGAATATTTATCATATCTTCGAATTTTTTTGCACGAAGTCTTATAAAATTTTAGTGATTCACCATAATATTGATCCTATCTTCGAATTTTCTTGCATGAGATCACATAAAATTTTATTCCTATATTACTCACCATGTATCATATAGACTCGTCAATTTTATGTTCTTCGTCACCAGAAACCGAGTATTGCGAGTTAGGACGAATATTTCATCGTCAAACGTAAATATTTTTTTTGAAAATTGTTCAGGTTACACGGTGAATAAGAATATTTTATTGTCGTTCTTATTTTTTAGTATCCGTTTTGAGTCTGTGAATTTTACTATGATCTGCACTTTGAACCTTGACGATCGCAAAAGAACAAAAAAAATTTAGAGTTCACGAAATTTATCATAATCTTCAAATTATCGTTCTTTACCCTAATATGGTAAATTTATCATAATCTGACCATCGTATAAAATTTACCATGAAAATCAAAATTCAGCTAAGTGCATATTTCCAATATTTCCAATTTGGCTGAGTCATATTCATGGTAAATGTAGCTGTACACATTGGGAATGTGTTAAATTTACCATGAATATGACTAGGGTACATATTCCCAATAAGTAGGAGGAGGAACAAAACTGAAATTTACCATGAATATGACTAGTGTATTCCTTTTTTTAGGGATTTATTAGTGAAATTAGTCAATTTCAAAAGCAGGGTAAGTTGGGGTATTTTTAAAAAAATAAAACCAAAATATAATGTTTAAAAGTGTATAAGATGAAAAAATAACAAATATTTATAGATGAGACTAAAATATAAGTATCCCTAATTTCTAACTATTTTTTCATAGATAAAAGGATCACTTTTATAATTTACGTGAACGAAACAAAATGACCAAAAAAAAAAAAGTGCAAACAAATAATAGGAGTATAAAAATCATTACTCGAAATTTGAGGAGTAATTCTCAAAGAATGTTTTCAGGCCCATAAAAAAAACTCTATACAAAGTATACAATGAAAGGTAATTTCACGTTACGACAACAAACAATTAATATTTTTGTATAAAAAAGGGGGTGTGTCAAAAAATCTCACCACACATGTCCACTAAATTTTAAGTTTAGCACGTGACTTTATGTTATATGTCGTACACAATTTAATGAGCTGGCAATTTTTTTTTGAATTTATAATGTTGCGAGAAGTTTTCCGACCAAAATATCCAATAAACATTAGCTCTCTTTCTCTGAAAAGGAGGTGATCTAGCCGCACGTTCTAGACTCTTCACCATTGTTCCTTTTCAATCACAAATAATTCTCAATTATTGTTGGGCAAAACAACAACAAAAATATAGTAAAATTTGCTATACGGACCCCTCATAAAAAAAATTCTTAATATCCAAGTGGTGGGGTCATTATTATTAAGAATTTCCAAAATCTTAAAATTATGCCATGATACTAAAATTCTTAAAATCTTAATATCCAATTTTGGATATTAATTGAAAGTGTATATTAGAGAAAGTGACCTAATTTCCAAAATCTTAAAATTAATGATACTAAAATCAACAGTTAAATAAATATCCAGTAACTCTCAAAGATTTTGTTGCCAAAGAAAGTTGTACTTAGAACATTCAAAAAAAAAAAAGTTTAAGAATACAGATGTTCCAGACACATTCGGATAAAAATGTGTCTAGAACTATTGGATGCATATGGGGGTCTACAAATTATTGAGGAATCCAACGTTTTCGAATATATCTATGTCCGGATATATCCGAAATATCTGTATTTCTAGTATTACTCAATTCTTCATGGCTCGAATGACATACAAGTTGTGCATCACCTGCGATGCCAAGAATAACCCAACAACTTATCCTTATAGCTTGAAAAGATTTTATTCAAATTATTGAACTCTCACATTATTGTTTCTTTTGATGTATTTGATATGACCTATGTGTGGAAAAAGTGAGTACAAGATGAGCGATTCAATGCCAGGCTTCTTTCACATAAAAACAAATGAAAAAGGAGGAAAGAAAAGAAGGGAAGAAGGATCTGCTTTGTATCAGAAAAGAGAGAAAATAGTGGTAAAGGGCAATCTGACTTTGTAAGAGGCATATGTTCTCTAATATACACTTTCAATTATGCCATGATCATACATATCATATTCCACATGGTGGGGTCATTACCATTATGCTTACCCTAGGGCAGTGCCCTGGGGCTGTGAGCTTTCTCCAACCCTGATAAGTGATTACCCTTTGAACTTTTATTTGAGGTTTTTTTGCCTTATTGAATTTTAGAATTTTTAGGAGCTAATTCTATAATTTATTTTGTCAAAATACATTAACAAAAATGAAATTGACAATATAAAATTCAAAAATTACGTTCGGAGAAACTTCTTGAATTCTCTAATACAAAATTCATAGACTATCTTTTTACAGAACTTACTCCGTACATTATTATGCAAACATTTTTATATATTCTAATTATAATTCAAAACTCTACGGGAGCGAGGAGAGAGTTGAGAGCTCTCTCTTTAAGCCCTAGCTGCAACTCTCACTTTCTTTCTTCCACTTCTTCCGACGGTTTCATCTCATCCTCTCCCTCCAACTCTTCCTCCTCTCCTTCCTCTATGGTTGTAAAATGGTTGGGACTTTTTAATGAGTGAAGATCTCCCACTCTCCCCATCCTTTTTGGACTATAGAGGTCAGATCTGTAACCAAATCTGCATTTTTGTTGCCTCTTGGATTCAATTTACCATGACAATGGAGTCTTGGGCTTTTTGTAGCAACAGTGGCAGCGTCTTGCAACGAAAACTGCAGTGGAAACGATATTTTTAACTTGATGCGAATGATGATTTCTCTACCCACCTCTTCAAGCGGATTAGACATTGCAGCTGATTTTTTTGCAGAATTTACCGCAGTATATATTTCTTTAAGAAAGGCACCTCATATAACCTACAATTTCAAAATCTAAAATCTAAAAAAATGGATCCCAAACACCCCCTTAGTTTGATAGTCTTTGAAAATCAGACATTAGCATTACACACACACACACACAAATGAGAGCTTAAAATGACAAACTTTCCACCTCAGATTAGATTTGACCAGGAAATTGCAAACTTGTACAAAAAGGTCTCTGTATCATGCCCCTAGAAGTTATTAAAAAGCTGCTAGTATTTCAACAATTCATACAATGAACTCCTAATTAGAAAAAAAAAAAACGAAAGAAAAAAGGCCGATCTCTATCCACATTAGGTGTAGCAACTGAGATTAAAACATTTGGAGTTTAACTTTAATCCAACCTTCTTAATAAGTATTCGACCTGAACTTCTTTTGTCAAAGGCATGATCCAATCACCATAAAGTTTGGCAACCAAACTTGGCTTGATTTTGTACACTGGATCGGCAGCATCCTCTTCTTGATTGATTCTTACCTCAATGCCGTACGTTTTGGCTTTCATGTCTACTCTTGTCTTGACAGCTGCCTCTACTGTTTCATATGTCAACATTTCCATTAGTCAAGCACTGTCCTGTAATCGAAGTTAGAAACATAGTATCATGAAGAGTGCAGAAGACGAATATTTAGACAGTTGAAGGTGGAAACATACTTGAGCTTTAATCGCAGCCTCATAGCTTGTGGGAGATTCTCGAAATTTTGCCTCTACTACAAATTTACCATAATGGATTCTCTTTGAAAGTGCCTGCACGAGGAGAAGAAGCAAGCATCAAACTAACTCACCAGCGAGAAAAGGGATTTGAAGATAACGTGTCGGGATATGTATCAAGATTATAGACCTCTAATAGCGATATTTACCAAGATATCGTTAAAAATATTGACACATACGTGGCTAGATCCTGACACTGCAGTTTACAACACTGGAAGATTATATCACTGAGAATGCCAGGGGAGAACACAGCATATAGAAGAGCCATTAGAAATTAAGGCCCCTAATAAAAGCTCAAACAGTTTTACGACGAAACACAGAGTAGGGAATATTTCTTTTGGTTGCTAACTGAAAAGCTCAGCACATCAGCCTATTCAATAAACTTCTCTATGAACCAAAATAAGTTGCCTGGATGATGATTCGGGCACTCGGAAAACCTGGCATTTGACAAACACAATATCCGGATCTTTATTAGTAAGAGTGATGATCAGATGACACTTTTAATGTTGGCATGGGAGATTATTTGGCTGAATATCCACATAAGAAAATGGTCTAAGAAGTTTCAGAACAATATGGAAGAAAGAAAGAAACAATGAGAAGTTTCAAATAGAACAGAGGTGGGAAAATAAGGGAAAACAATTGCATTGAATGAATAAACACCACTATATTTTTAATACTTACATAGTCGAACTCAATAAACCAATTTATGACAGCACAGACCTGCTGTGATTAAGTTATTTTCTGTACCTGCAAGCAAATTGTGTCGCAGGTAGCAGTTGATCCACTATTACCATCATCTCCCAGTTTTACCAGTCTTGGAAGAAGATCTTTAAAATACATGTTCCAAATTTTGCTGTTTATGTTGATGGACGCAGCACAAGAATGCAAAACCTATCAAATGACCAAATTAACGGCAATTGTCTATTAGTAAATGAAACATAGGATTCGGCTCAGCCCTTTTAGAAATCCATATCTATCCTGAATAAAAAGCGACAAGATAATCAAGTTATAATCAGCTTCAATCAGTGTTTCGAAACTACAATAAGATGTGAGAGAGAAAGCAGCTCATCATATTCTATCAAAATGAACAATCCTGTTTGGTAGGCAAGCCACACTGCAAGTACCGTGATAGATCATGTGTCTCCTTAGTTGTCAAGGAAAACAACAAGCAGGAGATTTCAAATAGTATAGTGGTAACTAAAAAGTGGTTTCTTCAAACAATGAACTATTGCTGGCGTCATTAAAAGGGTCACCAAATGTTCTCCTTAGAATTTGCAACGGACCATTCTTTGGTTCATAGTTGAAAGCATTTTTTTTTACAGAGTTGAAACTCAAGTACCATGTCTTACTAATGGAAATTGGCTTCAGTTTCAATTTTGATTAAGAGGATACATATCTCTTCAAACTAAATTAAATAGTTAGGTATTTATACTAAAATTCCTAAAAAATCACTAAAATGCATGAATGCTGCATTCTTACTTATGCTCGTCAAAGAAACCAACATATTCTGAAATCTATTCCAGCTATTGGAATTGAATAAACTACCAAGAACAAGTACAAACGTAGGACAAGGTAGGTGGAGATTTGCTCTCATGAACTGCTAGAAGAGAAAATGTGCTTGCGAAATAGCAGCTACCTGTGGATACTGCATAGGTGGAAGCATCGGCTCAGGCAACCCGGTTGGGAAGAAAGGATGCTCATCTGGGCTCGTATATCTGCCCACCTATGTTGCAAAGAAAATTCAATTAGAAACAATTGACAGCACATTTCTGGTAGCTCTTTTGCCTAGTTCTTTTCAACATCAGACTGTCCTCTCTGATATAATTAAATAACCTGAGCATGAAGCTTTTCAGTTTCCCTAAGCATGAACTCCACCAAAGAACCACGGAACCCATCCATGGAGAAAGCATTGTGATCATACGTATCTGCATTGTAACAGTATTGAGCCCTCTCCAAAAGGCTAAAAATTATGCTATCCTCCTGCCGGATCAGTGAGTGCCTTATACTCTTTAGAGTCAAACTCTCACTTTCATCCACCCTTTTCTTCCTTGCATAACTTTACAAGAGACAGTAAAATAAAACTTTCATAAGCCAGCCTTTCAACAAAAAAATGAGAGTGCCAATAAAACATTTATTGAATAGATATGGAATGCACATAGTATGTAATTGAGATGTTTGAGTAAGCACGTCTCTTTACAACCACAATAACAAGTGTAATAGAAAACGGGAAGTACATATTGATAAACCTTGGTGCTTACTTGTGTTTATGTTAGTAAATAATGACTTTTTCTTTAGAACATGTGTGATTAGCTGTCTTTTGCAACTTTTGTTATAGATATACTTGCACCTAAGTAAAAGGGAAAAATGTCTCGTTGAGGTGGAGCTCTGCAAAATCTTATAAAATAAACGAATCTGCACAGTACGAGTTAATTAGTATCTAAACTCGTGCATTCGATTTTGTGGAATCATATTGATATTTGATGATGCATTCCATACCTTGTTAAAAAACTGATAAAAAGATTCAGGAATAAGCAAATCATAATGATTGGTGTAAACTGTAGAGAGAATCAAAGTTGATTCTCTTAATGAAAAAGATGTCAATGAACTACTTGAAACAGTTTTACGGGACTCAGCCAATTGTCTTGATCATTGAATATTAATGAGAATTAGAAATCCCTAATGTCAAAGGCTGAGGAGGAGCACATCATGCTAATATCCCTTGAATGATTCACATCTTAGGATCAAGCACTAATGAGCACATTGAACTATCCATATGGGTGAGAGCTTCACAACGCAGGTATATCAACGCAATTATTAGGGGGCTGCCCTACCACTAAGCTAATAGCTTGTCCTACGAGCCTCCAACCGAGGGCCTGCTCCGTCAAAAGCGAGAGCAACCCCCATGTTTGCAAATTGCTCTTGGTTATTGTGGGAGGGTGAACAAATCTGAGCCTCTGAGCTCGGCTACGTACCCGACTCGAGGGACAACCACTGACAAGTTGGTCGGCATATCTTCCCATCAGTCTACTACAGAGTCGATCACTCCTTGGCTATCCACCTTCAAATAGGATCAGTCATCATTGCCCAGGTAGGCTCAGCCAACCGACCCAAACATGCCGATCAATCTTATGATACATCAAATCAACCCATGATCAAGGATGGCCAGTGCAGGGAAGGCACTTGAGTATATTCATTATGACACTCAACCAATCCCTATAAATAAAGGAGCATACCGATGAGAAAGGGGATCGATCACCTGGAGCACTAATTCCAAGTTGATTACTTAAGACATATTTAGCCACTTCTATATAAAAAACCACTATAAGCATTGCTCTACGTATCTGTTTCTCGTATTTATTTGCATTGGGCAAAACATATGTTCTATGAGCTTTCTCCCATTTCGGACTTAACCATCGAAGGGCATTTTGGGCATTGGCCGGAGTGTCTCTGGCTGGTTGTTAAGGCTGAAAGCAAACCGAAAAAACCGAACCAACAGAAAACATATGTTTCGGTTTCCCACGTAATCCAACAGTGTACCATCAAACCATAAATCCACTGATGTCCTTCTAGATGTGTCGGCTACAACAACTCAACAAGTTACAGCAACAAAAGTCCTTCTCGGCTCTCACTCTCAGTGCTTTCTCGCCCTCTCTCTCTCGTCCTCTCTCCCCCTCTCTCGTCCTCTCTAACAGGTTCCAAAACCCAGAAGACAGAAGTCCCTCGCATGTGCTTGCGATTTATTTGTTGAAGATGTGAAGTAGAGAACCCAAAACGGAGGCCCAATTGGAGAAACCGAATACCCCAAAAAAGCTGACCAAAACCGATTAGACTGAATTGACTTCGGTTTCTACAAAAAATTGTCGGGACCGGTTTCTGAAATTTTTAACCCGAAACAATCGGTTTCGATTCGGAAAACCGACTAAAACCAAACCGATTTCACCCCTACTGGTTGTTCCCTTTGTGCAGACAGGGCTTCCGAGTAGAGAAACAGGTGGAGCGAAACTGGTTCAACCTTCTTTCAACTCCTACAGGACTCATGGGGGAGTCCTATAAAGTATAAATCCACACTCCACAGTTATTAACAACAAAATAAACTAGAAAAATTATAAATTTTATTAATAAACCAGATGTAAAAAATACTAAGGAACATACGGTAAAGTCCTTCAATAAATCCATCACTAACTACGCCCATTGAGTAATTCTACCCACATTTCCGTATGTTTATATTCATACACATCAGCTCGATGCCTTAATTGTCACTCTGCCCATGTAATAGCTAATGTGCTTGCTAAAAACTGAACATGTATAACTAACTAGTGTGACCCTATGGTTGTGTCACAACACTGTGAGGTAACAACTGCTTTTTCCAGCTATCAAAAAGCTTGAAACACATAATCATCCACAAACTATAAGCTTGTTCAACCACACAAGTCCACAACTCAAGTTCAATTAACAGGTTGAACCATCCCTTATCTCATCTCCCCGCAGTAGGAATATGCACACGAGTTAGTCTATCTGCTGTAGTGGGTAAGAAAAGGAAGGAAAGAATTTTAGTCCCTCACTGTCATGTTTGGATGAGGAAAAAAACCACATAATGGAAGATGGGGACATGGGCATCATTTCCCCCCTCTTCATTTGAATTGGCTCCCTTGTTCCTCAACAAACTAGCCATTTGGAAAAAAACTGGTTAAATAACTGAGTTATCTTTTTGTCCATGCTGCAATCTAAACCTTATAAAGTGCTCTTTATGTCATCATTTCTAACATTTCTCACCAAATTACTCAATCCAAACGGGACATCTATCTTCCATATTGCCCAAGTTTTTTCCCTCGACCATATGTCAACAGTCATACAACGACGTATAAAAGAATAACTGATTGAATAACATGCAAAGACCCAAAAATTCAGAAAATGAAAATAAAATCAAGTGAAAAGGTCGCAGAAAATAATCCTCAATTGATAGATTGGCAATAGATATTCACAGCTACAAGGAGTAGTACGCGACCAAGAAAAAACTACTCAAAAAAGTAGCCAATAAACAACTGTTAGATAAATGAAGATGGAAATTCTATTAGATAAATCAACATAAAAAGGTTACAAGAATTCCAGACTACTAAAACCCAAAAAATTATAACAAGTCTCACTAAAACAAGTCTCTTTGCAATTTCAGCTGCAAAAGTTGAATATTTTCATGGTAAGCACATTCATACAAGTGTGTGCGTGTATATACGTCACTTTTCTTTGTATGCACATGTGGAACCATAATCCTCTCGTCTGATGCAAAATGAGAACCACCACGATTTGACAACCCAAAACGTTAAGTATATGCCTAGATCCATGCTAGAAATTACGTCAAGTGAATGTTGGAATTCTATCTCTATACCGATGGATCAACCTAATTTTTTGTACAGGTGATCCAAAGAGTACAAAATAAACTATTTTGAATGTCCAACGGGATCATGATGCACCCAAGTTGTGTGACATGATCTTGATTCGTATGGTCGTTCCTGTAAATAGCCAAGAAAGTGTTTTCATTCTCTATACCTGAAGGCAGAAGCTGAAACTTGAAGGGGGCGATACCCTTTTGTCGCTGGATTGGACTGAAGGGATTTGAGGGTTGGGTTAAGGGTGGTTTTGAGGGCAACATGCGGGACAGGTCTTGAGGAAGGTAGAGAATCTGGAGACAAAATGGCACGAATAATGCCTTGTGAGAGCTTTGCCTCCATTAGTGGTGAAATAGAGAGAGAGAGAGGTAGGTCAGCAAGAGGCTGAAGGCGGAATCAAAGTACAGAGATACCCAGTGGAGCAGAAGTGGCGAATGCCACCGCCGCCAACTTTTTTCAAATCCATTAATAGGTTTAATGAATAAAATGTAAAAATAGAGTGAGGGAAAGGATAGGTTATTAAAACCGTAGGTACCGTTGGATCAAATATTTTTAATACCGTATTATTTTAAATGTAAATCCATATTGATATATATCTATATATTGATAATTGTGAAAAAAAATAATTTTTTCACTCTCTCTCGTTTATATATATTGATAATTGTGGTAAATTTAATACCGTATCCAGTATAACCAGTATCAATATGTACCATATTAATAGAAAAATTGATACTCAAGTAGATACAATATTCAGAACCTCGAATTGAATAGTTTACCCCAATAGTCTTATTTTTCTCATTTTATTCATTTTTTTAAAAAGAGCTATAGTTGTAAATATTTATGTTTTATAAGAGTAACTTTAAAAATTAGTTTTTGTGATGGGGTTTTAATATCATTACATGGTAAAATATATATTTTCTGTAAAAAATAAAATAAAACATGTATAATATCATGTTTGGGATTCAATTATATTAAAATTTTAAATTTTAGATTTTGGAATTCAAAATATTAGTGATCTTGAAATTATACATTCTTTGATTTATTTTTCAGAATGCATTCTATAATTCACTCTCAAATTCTTGTAACTCAAACCATTATTCAAATGTTTCTCATTGATTTAGTATACACTCAGGTGAACATGAGCTACTTTGATGAAGATGAGACAAAGGCGCGTGAGAGACAAATAAAGACATTTAATTTAGGGTTTTTAGATTGAATGAACTTCTTAGGATTAAAATTTGATTATATATTTATCAATAATTAAATTACACTTTAAATCTCCAAGTTCAACAATATCTCAAATTAAATTCTCAACATTTCAAAATTTATTATAAAATTCTTGAAACTTCAATCGTTCAAAAATAACTACAAATAAAATAAATTGCATAACATTAATGGCTTTTATAATCGTATGGGGCACCATAATGTCTGGGTGATTTGACTATCCGATTAGATCACCCAGAAATGAGTTTTTTGTTTTTATACTTAATAAATTTTGAAAGAAGAAAAACCTTTAGTAGCAAAAAATAAGTTTTAGTAAAAATAAAGATTTTTACACAACTATTAAAAATGGACAATTTATTTTTAGCCTCAGACTTAAGCATTTTGATAAAAAAATAAAAAAATAAAACTATTCGAATGCGAGCCCACACAATCAAGGGATTCAAAATTGCTGCCAATAGTTTTTGTGGGTCGCAAAACGATAACCCAATCCATAGAGAAAAAAAAAGAAGAGATTTTTAATTTTAAAAAAATAGCGAGTTAATATTAAAATTGTCAAAATAAAATGAGTTTTTAATTGGGTGTTTTATCAAAAATTCTTTGTGCTTAAGAAAATTTATTTTAGAGTGTAGAGGTTTATCCCACATTGCCTAGGTGAAAAAAAGTTTAATAGTTTATATAAGGGAGCACACCTATCGAATTTATTTTTATAACTTAGCTCTAAAGTGGCTTAGCTCATAGGTGCTTCGCACCGTAATTAAAGTGCTCCGCACCTGGAACCGGCAAAGCCGGTGTGCCTCGCACATGCACCCGCACCCGTTTCTCGCGCGCATGCGTGAGTGTGGCAATGTGTTGTGTGGCTGCAATGTACCGCTTCAATGGCGCACTTTGCACTTTGCACGTCGGCGCGAGACGCCTAGTAGACGCCCTTTTTTATTGCGACTTGGTAATAAGGTGGCGCTAACGTGGCACACGCGTTGCGGTTAAGTCACACGGGGTGCGCCCATTGGATTGGACATGACCCATGGTTCATACTCGTTTGAGTGAACCGATTGGGTGTGGGCGTGTCCATACACGAACAAGTAAAACCCTGCATGATTGGGTGCATCTAGGTCTATAAATATACCCCAGATCACAGCCATTTACACACTGAATTAATCAAAAAACTCTCTCACTCCAAAATTCGTCTTTCTTGTGTTGTTAATTCGTTGTTCTGCAGTAACGAATTTAACAGGCATTCAATTCATTTGTTTTTATTTTGATTCGGTAGTCTGTCTATCATTCATTTGTGCAGACGCAAATAGAAGATCTTTTGATCGGGTTTCGTTGTATCTTCGAAACATATTCGCTGCAGCCCGATGTACACTAATTGGTGGGGGCGAATACTGTTTTTCAGAAAGCGACGTCGTAACGCACCTCGAAGCAAGTTATCATACTGTTCATATTCCGAAGATTCCAGATTTGGTACCATCAATCGAAAAATAGTATTCCGCAATGGCATCAAAGTCTTTGCGACAGTTGACACAAGATTTCATGAAATTAGACAAGTTTGATGGCGGTAACTTTAGGCGTTAGCAAAAGAAGATGTATTTTATGCTTACGACTTTGAATGTCGTTTATATTCTCACCACCCCTTATCTGGAGGACAAAGAAGATGAAACATTGGAGGAAATTCGGGTGAGGATGAAGTTTGAGAATGATGACTATATTTGCAAATGGCATATTCTGAATGCACTATCGGACCCATTATTCGACGTGTATACCAATACGGAGACTGCAAAAGAAATATGAGACTCATTGGAGGGCCGTTATCCAACAGAAGACGCGAAAAGTAAAAAATTTTTGGTTAATCAATTTATGAATTTCAAAATGATAGATAGCAAGTATGTGATTGATCAACTGCATGAATTTCAACATATCTTGAATCAGTTTAAGATTAAAAGTATGAATATGGATGAATCGATCATAGTTTCATCTGTGATCGATAAATTCCCTCATTTTTGGAAAGATTTTAAGAAAAGTCTTAAACACAAAACTGAGGATCTTACGTTAGAACAATTGGCTGTTCACCTTCGTGTGGAGGAAGAGTCAAAGTGTCAAGAGAAGGAAGAACTTGTGACTAATACCTCCAAGATTCATATGGTGGAAGAAGGGAAAGATTCTCACAAGGGTAAAGGAAAAAAGAAATTCCGACGAAGCAACAACAAGGGCAATGAACCAAAAGGGAAAAAGGCAAAAGTGGAATATCGGCGTTGTGGTAAGTCAGGGAACTTCAAAAAGGATTGCAAATCTAGCATGAAGAAAAATTCAGAAGCATCAGGGTGAAAAGGTAATTTTTGGATGTTTTATCCGAAATTAACATTCTCGAGGATGCTAGAAATTGGTGGATTGACTCTGGTGCTACAAAGCATGTGTGCAATGATTAGAGGTTCTTCATGGACTATGAAGTGGTTGATGATGGTACTGTTCTTTATATAAGAAACTCATCTACTAATGTTATCAAAGGTAAAGGAAAACTGGACTTGGAGTTCACTTCTGGGAGGATTTTGACTCTAACAAATGTTTACCATACACCAGAAGTTAGGAAAAATCTTATATCTGGAGGCCTACTTAACAAACATGGTTTCAAGTTAGTGTTTGAGATAGATAAATTTGTTCTGTCTAAAAGTTGTATTTTTGTTGGGAAAGATTATTTTGTAGATGGCATGTTCAAATTCAACATAAATAATATAATTGTTATTTCTGCTTATATGATTGACTCTTTTTTTTTATGACATACTCGTTTAGGCATGTGAATACCAGGAAAATGGATTTTATGGTTAAATTACATTTAATTCCTAAATATAATGTTGATATAGTTGACAAATGTAAAGTTTGTGCACTTATTAAAATTACTAAAGTTTCATTTCTTAAAATTCAAAGAACTACATCTTTATTAGAACTAGTTCATAGTGATGCATGTGACATGCATAGCACTCTTACTAGAGGAGGTAAGAAATATTTTGCAACGTTCATAGATGATTATTCCAAGTATTGTTATGTTTATCTATTGCATTCAAAATATGAAGTTCTTGAAAGTTGTATTGCTTTCAAAATCGAAGTTGAAAATCAATGTGGAACAAAAATAAAACATTTAAGGTCTAATAGAGGTGGTGAATATCATTTTCTTGCTTATTGTGAATCAGTAGGGATAATAATGAAAAGACTGTACCATATGCTCCACAACAAAATGGAGTGGTCGAAAGGAGAAATTGGACTTTGACTGAGATGGTCAATGCTATACTTAGTAATTCAGGATTATGTACTGTTTTTTGGGGCGAAGCCATACTTACTGCTGGTTATATTCTGAATAGGGTACCTCTAAAAAAGTTAAGAATAATTCCATATGAGTTATAGAAAAAGAAGAAACTTAACCTCAGTTACTTTAAAACTTGCGGTTGTAAAGCAATTGTTAGATTGCCAGAGCCTAAAAGAAAGAAGTTAGGTGAAAAATGAATTCAATGCATATTCATTGGTTATGTTTTACATAGTAAAGCATATAGGTTTCTAATTTCTGAGCCATTTGATTCAAGAGTATGAAGATAGGTTTAGTCCTATTCCGAAGATAGTAATACAGCGGCTGAACCTTCGTAACAGGTCAAACTTCAAAGAAGTAAAGGGCTTGAGTTGCCAAGTCCTTTGGACCTGACTTTGTAGTTTTTCTAGTTGAAAGAGCGAAAGAAATTACATTTAATCATACCATAATTGTCACGCCCCAAACTTCTAGGGTGTCATTAAAGTATAAAAAAATAATAAAATAAAACTTAAATACCAAGGTGCGTTCCCATGGAATAACTAACCAACATATCCTGTTTTATTACAACAATTTGTCTCAATGTGCATTTGTTATTACATTGAACCTCAAATTAAAAACTTTGCATTAAACTGTACTAGGCCACAATGCCTAACAAAAGACTGAACTACACATGTCTGACTGAAGTTAACAAAGCATAATCCAATGACCCAACTCTATAGGATCCACAGCCTCACCTGAAAAGAATTTAACAACAGGACATAAGCCGAAGCTCGTATAGGATAACATGTTAAACAATTGATAACAGAAAATAATTAAACCTGCCTCGTATCAAAACCAATAGGTTTTCCTTTAATA